>CM076578.1:648657708-648825155 GCA_034641835.2 Pinus albicaulis | reverse complement strand
TATATATTTTATCCCTAGACTAAATAAGTCGTTTAATTTAGTCATTTTTAGTTCAGCCACTTAAAATTTCTCAAATTTAGTAGTAATTCACTTGAAATCATTGCGGTGACTAACTTTTTCAGTCACCTAGTCACTAATTTCATCATTTTCTACTAGTGAATCCACTCTAGTCCTCTCAGTAGCTGAGGTTTCCAAGTTAATTCAAGACCCTACTCATTGCACGCAAGAAGTTTTAGACCTAGTTGTGCAGTCCCAAGGTATTATTCCTTTGTTTCCCTCACGTGTTGTTGATTGGATTTGTGTTTATTTCCACAAGGAATAGATACAAGAGTGTGAAACTTCACCGTATGAACATTCTAAAAAATCAGTTACTAGTGGTCAGCCCCTGCGGGCTCATATCCCTCCACCTGATAAATTTTCTTCAGATGATCTTCAAATCTTGTATTCCTCTCATTTGTTCCAACTTATCAGAACTACTACCCTTAAATTTGAAGACTGTTATAACTCTCTCATCTCTACTTCGAAGTAGCAACAACAAATTATTGTTGTGACCAATGAATGTGATCAATTGAGCACTGAAAGGAGCAATTAGAGAAAAAAATTGAAGATATAAACTCAAAGTTTCATAATATGTGACCTACTATTACTCATTGCATGCCCAATGCACCTAAAGATTTCTCAATGTGTTAACTTGTTAAACATTGTGAATACATTGAAGTTGCATACACAAAACTTGTTTTCGTCAACCGAGAGTTGAGTCGAAAAATTACAGAGTTCCACAAGGCACTTCCACATCTTGTGACTCAGTACAGTGCACTAATCAATCAAAATTTGGTTGATGACTATTCTTTCTGGGATGCTCTTAAACAATTCATGAATGATTCCCAATAGATGTTTCGGTAATTCTAGGATTTCATTCTACTTTTAAAGAAGAACTAGCCCTTTTATGAGTTGCAGAAGAAAACATAGCAACTCTTTGATGAATCGTTGACTATTACTGATATCACCCAACATCAAGACTTATTTTCTCAAGATGACGTGTTAGACAAAAAAAATCATCAGTTAGAGGAAGACTCACATGCAGCTAAAACAGTTTTTGCAGGATCTTCGACCACCTGCTCATAAAATTTTTGTACAAGTGTGTTGATGCTAAGTGGCAAGTTGTTGTTGTGGGATCTTAGACCACCTTCTAAAAAAAAATTGTACTTTGAAACTGATTCCCAGTGGCAAGTTGTGATTAATCCTCGCTTGGAACAACCAAATGTTGTAAAGGCTACTCATTTCATCAAATAGGTTGTTATTGTTATTGATACATTGAAAACTGATGTGGATGATTATATTGCTTTTAAAGTCACTGTACTACAAATGGTACCAGATTTGGGTCCTTTGTTTGAAGGTGAACCAACAATGCAGGAAAGAGAAGTATCATCAAAAGCAGTGTAATCATGGTTAGAATCAAATGTGTCAATAGAAGATTGAATCGAGGGTGATTCAATAAATTGTGGTAGGATCATGTTGGGTCCTTCGTTTTTGGTAATGGTTTTGGAATCTTTTGACTGATTTTTGATCAAAAATTGATCACAGAGAATATTCGCGAGAGTGGCAGAAAAATGATCAAACCAATTAGTTACCGAGAATAGAAAAAGCAAGCAGAAAAAAGTAGTTAGAAGCAGTTACCTTTGGATTTACAAAATCCTTGAAAGGAGGATATGCACACTATATTTTGAAAAGATTAAAGATGACAAGGACCAAAGAACTTGGGTTCGACAAAATGGACCAAATCAAGCAAATGGGATCAAAGTGATCAGAATAGACCGAATCAAGTGAGCGAGGTTCATAAGATATCTATAAAAGCCGCAGGATTGAATATGAAAGAGGAGGATTCTTGAATTGATGTTGAGATTTTTCCGCAGTGAAGAATGAAGCTTTGCAATTACTTAAACTATTTATTTTTCCAGTTATAATTATATATGATATGTATTCTAATATTGTCCATGATCTTGTGAGGTTCTTCTAATTGTAACGAAATGGTCCATCTATTAATAAAGGAGTTAAGAGATAATCATGTGTATGTATGTGTGCATGAGATGCTTATGAATTGCAAATTCCTTTAAAAATTTCTTTAATGTTCTACTCTTTTTAATGTTCATTGTTATTGCACTTTCTCTTTCATGTTTCTTAAATATTACTACAAATGATAATTCTATGTTTACATGATTATTAATCAGACTTTTAAATCATTCCTTCACATTACTCATTGATCCCTTATATCCCTCTATGTCTTAGCATGTCTCTAGTGAGACGCTTCTCTTTTGCGGAGAAGTGCTAAACTATAGTGAATACCTTTGTTGGAAACTAGAGGTAAAACCCTAGGTATGTTAGTCTAAATTTTCTACCAACAAGTTCCACTCGCATGATCCAGCGGACCAATTTAATGCTCAAAATTCATAAGTGCTCAAAATGGATTTAAACCAGCGCCAAAGAGAATATCTCGTCGGCCTGATTCCAATGAAATTTGTTTCACTCAAAACCGATATCGTATGCTCCTGATATCGTGTTCTGGTCGAATTGGAAAACAGCTAAAATTTGTGGGTTTTGGGTCGCAGGTACACCCAAAGAGCAGTCTGTACACTGCTTGGGCATCTAACTATGCAGGTGATTGTGTTTATTCCGAAAAATGGTTGATTTCCACTTGTCTCGATCTGATTGGTTGTTGAATGTTGTTTTTTGATTGGTTCGAGGGACAATGTGGTGGCCCAATTGAGGAGAGCCACGTGGGCCAATCAATGGTTGCCACGTGGCCTCCTGTTGGCATGTAAAATTTTTGGTATGGCCGGGCAGGGCTTCATAGGATGTGAAAATTAGACCTTGGTGATGGTAGCGCAATCCTCCACCACTGCGCCACCATTGGTTCTTAAGGTTTATTACATTGCATAGTGGGGGTCGGGACCGGGGTTAACCCCAAGGCCCCAACCACCCAACCACACAATGTGGCAGGAAGAAAGGGCCTGGGGTTAACCCTGGTCCCAACACCACCAATCAATATATAAACTATTATAATGTCAAAACATATGCCATTGGAATACTGCATATTTCATAACCAAACCTTATGTTAAAACCATAATCGAAAGTCTCGACGAATGGTTTAACACTGGCAGTCAACCCAAACAGGTCACATACAACCGTTCAGAGCATGGTTATAGTTTAATGTTATGGTAGCAGATATGGTTAATGGTTATGGAAGTTATTGGTGGTCACGGCACATATCACATGGCATAGTTTTAGGTTGTGGTAAAGTTATTGCATGTTTATCGTTACCACCGGCATAACCATACCCATAGGACAACAATCCAACCACAATTGTATGCAGGGTATAGTTAATATTTGGCACGCCAGTTTCAAATTAAACCACGGTTTATTAACTGGAATATGTTTCATTACCTGAAGTCAATCTTCTTGGCAGTGGTGGTTCAAACCGTCCACAATCAACGGCGCCCATTATGCCACTTGGCACATTTTTAACAGTTTGTGGGCCAACATATGTAATTTAAGGAAGTGGAAAATTGCACATGAACTAACACGAATATCACTGGCGTGGGGTGAATTTTTCACTCCACGTGGCCACAAAACTTAGAAATTGTAGAACAGTTAGCAGGTGGGTGCGAATTGGAGGACAGTTTGCAGGAAAACTTCTCTGGAGCATAACTCAGTCAATTTTTGACCTTTTTGAGTGAAGAAAGAACCTAACTAAGAGTTTTTTTAGGCTCTAGAGCCATTGGAGACATTTTTTTTCATTCTAAGCACTGTAAATTGATGTAAACACGTATTTTTGAGAATAACAAAAGAGACCCAACATTGGAAACTGGACTGGGAGATGTATCCTAGGAGGGGTGAACTCCATAATTTGTTGTATTGTGTATGTTGTTATGGTAGTAATGTATTATTTATTTTCTACAAAACTAAGCTTTAAAAATCATGTTTATGTGTTAATTTAATTGACATAATTGGCTAAAATCCCTAAACATTTAACTTTCAATTCTCACCATAAACTCTCAATTTTACATATACATATCAGTTTGGTATCAGAGCTTTGGTTATTTTGTTGTTTTTAGGGTTTAATTTTGTTGCAGGTGTTTTGGATTCCTACAAGGTTGAAGCTTAAAAGAGGAGAAGAAAAGCTTGTGGTAGTAAGTCCTCAAGTTAGGTCAAGGAGAGCACATTTGCCACAATATCCACCATAAATTTCACATCAAGTTTCACCAAAAGCCTCACCAGTTATGGCACATGAAGGAGAGCCTGACAATATGTCAGAGGATGAGAAGTATTTCAAAAAAAAAAAAATCTTTGACATGACACAAATGCTGAAATTTCTCTATGAAGAGAGGAATACAAGGTTGCAACAAGCTGAGAGCTCCAATCCTCCAAAGGGAGATGAAGATAAACCTCCAAAAGGAGATGTAGGAGATGGGGATAAGCCTCCAAAAGGGAATGGAGGGAATGGTGACAAACCATCTTTAACTCCACCTTCCTCTTAACCTCCATCCTCACCTCTATCTTCACCATCATCATCTTCTACATCAACCCCTTCACAAACACCTCCACATTCTCCAAAGGGACATGGAAAAACTCCACTTTTGAAACTTGACATAAAGTTGAATTACCTATGTATGATGGAGAGGTAAATGCTCAGAAATTAGATAATTTGGATCGTTAGCTTGAAGTGTACTGCAAGATACAAATTATCAAGGATGATGAGACCGAGATTTAGCTTGATTCATTAGGGTTGGAAAGTGCGACACTCATTTGGTGGGAAACAAAAACTTAAGAGGACATGAAGAAAAATGGTAAGGTTTTATCTTCTTGGAATGTTTTTTTTGCTGCAATAATAATATAGTTTTATCCATTAGCATACATGCAGAAAGCTATCATGGATTGTCAAATCTTTAGTCAATTAAAGCGTCAAAGTGTGCAAAGTTATACCCAAGAGTTTAGAAGGAGAGCATTGATATTGGGTGTAGATTTATTATCACAAGACACTTTACTCAAATACATTGGAGGTTTACATAGTTAATTGAGACACACTATTCTCATGTTTAACCCTACAAGTTTAGATGAAGTTTGTGTACATGCCACACATCTAGCAGCAAGAGGGAAACATGTTTCTGATGATACAAATGAGAACACCTTTGATTCTGGAGACAAAGGAAAGGGAAAGTTCAAAAGAAAAGAAAATAATAATTCTACCATAAATATAGAGAAAGGAAAAATTACATGCAAACATTGTTCCAAAGAGGGGCAGGATGAAGATCATTGCTAGAAACTTCATCCTGAGATGAAACCCAAAAAGTTTTAAAACAATGAGAAAGAAAAGACAACTACAACAACACAACATGATTTTGGTTCTGATTCCAGGGATGAAACAAAGATCACATCCATGGGATTTAAAGGTAAGTACATTGCAAGTACTAGTTCTTAAAATTGTCTCAATGAAACTCAATATGAAAAAAATAAAAATTGAGTTTTTCCATATTAGATTTATTTCAAAACATACCAAGATAGACACACTGTTTGATTGTGGTTTAAGAGAAAATCTTGTCTCTGAATATATTGTCAAGAATTTTAATTTAGAAACCATTCCTCATCCTAAACCTTATCCTTTAGGTTGAGTATGTGAGAATGCAAAATTGAAAGTGACAAGGAAGTGCATACTTATATTTGAAATCACAACAAACTTTCTTGATGAGGTTGAACTTGACGTAGTTTCGCTTGATATATGTGTTATTGTTTTTGAAAGCCCATATCTTTATGATAGGAGAGCTATTTTTCATCGCCATGAGAATAAATATAATTTTTTAAAACTAGATTTTGTACACTGTTAGAGCACATTGCAAGAAATTGAGTTCATCTCTTGTAAATTTTGGACAAGTAAAGAGAATTTTTAATGCTAGTCAGAATTTTGCATTGTTAATGTTCAAGCACAAAGATGTTGAGGAACCTAAAGCTTTTAAAGGATATGAATCAAATTTGTAATATGATTTCATTGAGGTTTCTAATTCATGTGATAATATGCTTCAAGAGTCTAACATGTTTCTCCTAAAAGAGGTAAACAACATGAAGTGAATTTGCAGCAGGATGCATCATTGTTGAACATTGGTGTGAACAAGATGTCAGTGTTAGAGAATGCAGGGGTCAAAAATAAAATGAAAAATATATTTGAAAAAGAGGAAATTGGTTCTAAAACATCTTGTTTTTGGTTTCATAATGTTTTTGCTTTGAATAATGATGGTGGATGGCGATGGCGATCACATTTGGTAAAGAGTCGAACCAAATGCAAGGCTATACATGTTAAGCATTGTCATGAGGACAGTGTTCAAGGGGAAAGGAACTTGAAATTGAATAAGTTTCCTTTGATTGAAGATCAAGGAGGGAATGTTCATATTCCTTCAAGAGTAATTTTCTGTTCTGGAAATCTTGAAAATTTGCAGCAAGATGTCATTTTTTACAGAAAGAAAAGGACTCCAAAATCATGGAAAGTGATGTACTTTCATGAAAATATCAAAGCAATAAATCCAAGAAAAGATAAGTGGATTGAGGCTAGAAGGGTGAGGGATTTGTACCCTCGTCTATTTGTTTACTGATAAAGATACTTTGGAGGGCCAAAAGCTTCAAGTGGGGAGGAATGATCCGGTGGATCAGTTTAATGCTCAAAATTCAAAGTGCTCGAAATGGCTCAAAAATAGCGCCAAATAAAAGATATCTTAGCCCTGATTCTAATGCAATACATTTCACTCAAAATAGATATTGGAAGCTCCTAGTATGACGTTGTGATCGAATTGGAATATAGTTACAATTTTTGGGCTTTGGGTTGCAAGTACACCTAGTTAGTAGTCCATATGTTGACTGGGCATCTGACTGTGCAGGTGATTGTGTTTATTTTAGCCAATGGTTGATTTCCACTTGTCTCATTCTGGTTCATTTTTGAATGGTGATTTTTTATTGGTTTAAGGGTCGATGTGGTGGACCAATTAGGAAGAGCCATGTGGGCCAATCAGTGGCTTCCACATGGCCTCCTCTTGGCATGTAAAAAATTTGGTATGGTCGAGGAGGGCTCCGCTGGGTTCCAACTTGAGACCTCCATGGTGGTAGCGTAGTGTTCCACCACGACGCCACCTATTTTCTTAAAAACCTTAGTGCAAAGTTTGTATTTAAGGTTTATTACATTGCATAGTGGGGGTGAGGACTGTGGTTAACCCCTAGCCCTTGGTCCACCCAACCATGCAACGTGGCAAGAAGATAGGGCCCGAGGTTAACCTCAGCCCCAACACCACCAATGAACATGTGAACTATTATAATATCCAAACCATGTGTCATCGCCACACTGCATATTTCATAACCAAACCTTATGTTAAAACCATAATCCAAAGTCTCGGCGGATGGTTTAACACTAGCAGTCAACCCAACCAGGTCACATACAACTGTTAGAAGCATGGTTATAGTTTACTGTTATGGTAGAGAATATGTTTAACGGTTATGGAAGTTACAGCGGTGGTCACGATACATGTCACTTGGCACAGTTTTAGGTTGCGGTAAATTTATGGCACGGTTATCGTTACCACCAGGGGAACCATACCCACAGGTCAAAGCTCCAATCGTAGTTGTATGAAAGTTCTCGTTAATATTTGGCATGCCACTTTTAAATTAAACCATGGTTTATTAACCGAACTATGGTTCATAACCCGGATTCAATATTCTTGGCGGGAGCAGTTCAAACCGTCCACAATCAATGGTGCCCATTGCGCCACTTGGTGCACTTTTAACGGTCCGTGGGCCGACATAGGCAATTTAAGGAAGTGACAAATTGCACCTGCATCAGCGTGGGGCGAATTTGTCACTCCACGTGGCCGCAAAAGTTAGAAATTGTAGAAAAATTAGCAGGTGGGTGTGAATTGGAGGACAGTTAGCAGGAAAACTTCTCTAGAGCATAACTCAGTCAATTTTCAATTTTTTTAGTGCAAAAAGAGCCCAATTAGGGGTTTTTGACTATTCTAAAGCCATTAGAGACATTGTTTTTGCATTATGAGCACTGTAACTTTATTTGAACACATATTTTTTAGCAAAATGAAAGAGGCCCAACATTGGAAGTTGGCCTAGGAGATGTAGCCCAGGAGGAGTAATCTCCTTTATCATTTGTTGTCTTGTGTATGATGTTATGTTACTTATGTATTTTTTATTTTCTACAAAAGTGAGTTTTAAAAAGCATGTTTATGTGTTAATGTAATTGACATAATTGTCAAAAAACCCTAAAATTTTCACTTGTAATTTTCACCATAAACTCTCAATTTTACATATACATATCATCGCATCATTGGAATCATCTTAACAATATCTACAACTTAGTGTTTGTTTTGCTAAGATTTGGGGACTTCATATTTTGACCCTTCTGGATCCTCCTGGTTCAATCCTCCCCACTGAGGAGATTTTAGGCCTCCAAAATATTTATCAATCAACATGTGGGTGAGGAAATTGACACCTCACTTTCTCATGTTCAATCGATCATGCCTTGCTAGGATGCATTCCTTTGAAACACACTCGAATGTACTTCACATCTCCCTGTCATGAAGTCTTTTTTCATTTGTATAGGATGATGTCTTTGGGTAACTTGTCCAAGTAATATGGAGTAAAATAATCCATTGGTAGAACTTGACCACTCTCCTTTGGATCCATGATCGTTGGAGGTTCATAAAGTTTCATGTTCCCTACATTGACTATCGAATATATTTGCATATAAGTCGGTATATCAAGGCGATAATAATTTGTCCCAATCTTCTCTAAGATGGTGAATGGCTCATAACTTATTGGTTTCAACTATTTGCCTTCTCCCTTCAAATTTTCCTTGCTAATGTGGAGCCATACTCAATCTCCAATGTGGAACTAATGATCAAACCCGTGCTTGTCATGTTGGGCGTTATATTGTGCTGGAATTTTCTCCAAATTCTATTGTACACTTGATGTATCATTTGGATCCTCTAAATGAACTTGTGATCTTTGTCTTCATCACTTTGTTTATTAGTATCCTAATCTTTCCCAAATACCAAATCTAAGGGTGACTTTGGAAGTTACCCAAATCATGTCTCAAATGGTGAAATTTGAGTAGAATAGTGCAAAGGGCCTTTTGTATGAATGTTGAAAATAATGTATCTTTACATCCTATGACTTAGGATGCTTGTTTAAATACCCTCGAAGCAAATGAACCATTGTTATGTTGACAACATTTGTTTTTCTATCGGTCTGTGGATGGAAACTTCTACTCCAACTTAGCTTTGTTTCCATCATTCTCCACACTCTTATCCAAAAATCTCTAAGGAATCAAGAATATTGATTTAAGACAATGGATGTGGGTAGTCCAAAATGAACCCATACAAGCTTAAATAAAACTTGAGGAATTTTCTCAGTAGTAATCTACTTTTTACATGGCATCAAGACACACATCATTTTAAACCTATCCACTACTACATACAAGTAGCTGTGACCCTTTATGAAAAATGCAACCCCACTACAAAATCCATGGAGATACTCTCTCAAGGATGAGAAGGAACAAGAAGTGGTGTGTACAATGGAGATGCAATGAATGAGAAGTTAGTTATGAATATTCTCCAGTACTGAACTGCTCCCAAGAAGCTTCTCACTTTTGTCACATTTTTAGGTTTAGGCCATTTCACAATTACATCAACTATAGAAGGACCAATCATCAGTTGATCTCCTTCAAAATATGACCCAAATAAACCATGGAAGTTATACCAAATTCACATTGGGACAACTTTACATACAATTTCTCCTTTTGCATAGTATTTTGTACTTGGTTGGCATGTCTTACATGATCATCCCAAGTTTTGCTAAAGATAAGTATATCATTTAAGTATAAAGCACAAACTCATCTAAGAGTGGTCGAAATACATCATTCAATACATGCACGAGTGTAGTTGGGGTATTTCAAAGCCCAAATGGCATTACTAACACCTCGAAAAATCCTTGCTTGGTTTTGAAAGCAATTTTCCATACATCATTTTCTGTAATTTTGATATGATGGTAACCACTACGCAAATCCAACTTAGTGAAATAAACAAAATTCTTTAATTGATCAAGAAAATAATCTATGTAAGGGAGAGGATATCGGTTTTTCATGATGATCTTATTAAGATCTCGGTAATCCATGCACATTTTCCACATTCCATATTTCTTCCCCACTAACATAATTGATGAACCACATGGGGGTGAGATAGGTCAAATGACTCCTTGGTCCAACAAGTCTCACACCCACTTCTTGATTTCCTTCATTTCCATGGTTTAAATCTTGTACATTCCCACATTTGGAAGAGGGGTGTTAGTATGAATCTTTCGTCGAAAAAGACCACTTTAGCTACGCATAAAAAATAGCCCTAACATCAATTATGGCTACCAATATCTTTAAATCTGCAGTTAGTTGATCCAAATAAAGCTGCACAAATCCAGATATATGCAAAAAAGACATTAAGCAGTAAAAATGAAATGTTTCTCCATGCATCTAATAGACAAGACACGAACAATATGTTTGAAAGAATTTTTTATATTAAAGGGGCACCTGAGAGGAAAACAAGAAAGGTGTTTCCAATTCTCCTCAATGGGATGGGTTCTTGAAAGTCCTCAGCATTTCAGATCTAAAATTTCTCTCTCTTGTTGGTGTAGAAAACCTAGACAAACATAGAACTCAAAGGGAGCTCACAAAACAAGTGATGAAGAATGTGACAATGATAATGGCTCAAAGTCAGACCAAGAGTATAGATCTAGAGTGATCTAATGCAATGAAAGGTGACTAATGAATGGGAAAACCCTTCTATTTATAACAAAATATTAGGGCGGTCTAGAACTTGGTGCATGAATAAAATATTATTAATCAAATTCTAGAACCACCTTTTAGGAATATTTTATTATATTTGTTGGAGGGGAAAGGATTTTTGACTTAGGTCAATTCCTTTATTTATAAATAATAAATAAATAAATGATTTATTTATTATTTTAAGGAAATGGTGGAAATATAATTAAATAAATAATGATTTATTTAATTATTTATAAATGACTTAGTCAAATTTAACTAGGAATATTATTTAAATAAGGATTAAATAACTTATTCCTAGGAAATAATCAAATAAATAAGGATTTATTTAATTGATTTCATTGTTTTGGGTTAAATATGACCAGGAATAATAATTAAATTGATGTTTAACTAATTATTCCTTGAGGAAATATAAACAAATATAGATTTGTTTATTATTTCCTTTTGGGGTTTCCTTTTTAGACCATAAACAACTTAATAAAGGTGTTTTACTAAGTTATTTCACATAGTGAAAGCAATTTTACTTAGGGTAAAATTGGTCTTACATGGTGTACTTGGGTCCATCTAATGATAATAGGTTAGATGACCAAAAAATGGTGTAACAAGGAGCATATTTTTTAATATGGATCTCAGTTTGAATTTCCCTCTTGGGAGGCAATCCACCTAGTACCTGAAAAATCTCATCATAATTTAGAAACAATATCAAACATGTATTTCCAATGAGAAGCATTATAACCTTTGAAAGCATTGGATGCCCCAACATCTTTTGTCCTCACAACCAAAAGCATACACTTCTTGTTGGAGTTGATGAGTCTCTTAATTTGTCCTACACTAACAAGAGTTGAAATGACTTTCATGTGATGAGCTATAACAATATCCCCAATTTTGTGAGCATGAAAATCACTAAAGATTCTTGCCCAATTTTGATGATATTAATGAAAAAATGTAAATACTATTTTAATAGGAAAAGGAAGGCAAATATTATTTTAGCGGAAAATATTGTTCTACTAGAAAATGACAAGAAGTTCTATCTTTATAGATTTTTGGCTTCTATGATCCATCGATGAATTATGAAGAAATATTTCGGTAATGTGATTATTACCGAAATATTTCTTCATAAGTTCTATTTTATTAAAAAAATGCGACAAAATCCATTTAGTGGAAAGTGACTCCCACTAATAAAATAATATTAAAAAGGTGAATATAGAAGTTAGAGGGAGGCTCAATGAATAATTATAAAAGGAGTGTGAACTCATTTGAAAATAGTCGTATTCCAATTATATCTTATTTTCATTGAAGAGAAACTCAAGTGAGTTTCATATCAAGAGTTTCAAGTGAAACTCCTCACCCTAGCTTCGGTGGATCTTATTGCCACCCTAGTTAGATTCACCCAATTTCGGTGGACTCTCTCTTGCCACCTTAGTTGGAAATTTTACATTATTAGGTTTATATGTTAATATTGTTGCAAGTTTTGGTTAATGAATTTCTTGAAGGTTTTTAGGAATAAATCATCTATCAATGCCAAATAGATCAAATTTCTCAAGTTTACAGTGAGAAAATTCCAAGGGTCTGCCTAATTGTTGGCACTCAAATTAGAGGTCGAATTGTGGGAGCATCTCAATTGTTTGTCAAGACAAGGTGGAGGTTGAATTCCAAACCCATACATCATAAGAAGAGTGAAATTCATAATTTTCCAAGCTTCAAACTCCAATACCCAAGATCATATTGTTCACAAATTATCTCAAGGCCACATTGGATCTTTTTCTTGCATCACAACCTTCATAATGTTGGATCCAATTTAGGATTTTAGTGTCACATTGGAGTTCGATTTATCATTATTTGGTGTCCAAAGGTTGTCATTGAGGAGGATCGTATCACTTTAAATACTTTCTAACCATTATAATAAAAGGGGTCAAGTTTCCAACTAATAGAAAGAGAATTCCCCCATTTCTTTATGGCAACATTATTGTCTTCAACGCGGCTGAGTTCTGACTACCCAAGGGCCAAATTTACTATTTTTTGTAGGACACATTCCTCACTATTCTATATTAATTCCACACTACCCATAAAGGAGTTTCCTATGCCTTTTTCTTGAGATTTAAACTCATCATATGAGGACTTATATTTCAGTGGATTAAGGAGGGTCAAGTTGCATTCTTGTTGTATATATACCCAAGCATATTTTTTTGGTTTTGAGGTGTTGATATTACTTTAAGTTAGAGGTTATATGTTGGAAATAATACCTAGGTTCCATTGTTCCATTGTTCCATTTATATATTATGTTCTTTACATTTAAATCATAGATACCTTGTTAATGCTTGATTTTATCATGATCTGGACCTCTAATCAACATTTTATACATTTTTGGTTTTGATATAAGTCTATTCAAGTCACCTACATGCTTCAATGGAGTGTAAATTGATCAACGTGTATGTATATTGGGGCATAAATGTCTAAACTATAACCTACAACACTTTATTTGCAAATTGTTTGTTAAAATGACTCAGTGAACCAGAGTTCATAAATTCTAAAATTCGGTAGTGTTTCTTTATAAGTTTATAGTGGGAATATTGCGATGGTATCAGAACCACGTTCTTGGTCAGTTGTGGGGTGGGACTTAAAATGTTTTCAAGACAAGAAGAATTTGCTTATAAATTTGAAGACTATAACAAAACTTTCTTGAAGGTGACAAAACTCATGGAAGCATGTGTATCATCGAATATGGAAAAGAGAGAAAAGAGAGATTGTAGGTGGGAAACCCAAGAGCCAAAGTCATGGAAGAATAAAAGTATTTTATAAATTTAAAACTCTACTTGTTATGGTCAAACAATTCTTTGCTCCTAAGTTTAAACCATAATATTCCCTTTAAAATAAATCTGTGTGTTTTAATATTTCTACGTGTAATAGTTAAATAATTAGGGCAGATTATTAGAGGAGAAACTACAAAATCTAATCGTGCCTTTTTAAAATCATGAACAGCCCACAGTTAATTATCGAGCCGCAAGTTGTGTATGTTTTATCCAAATTAATTTCTCTTATGAGCTTAGACCGCCCTTTTATTCCAAATGATCTGATCGCCCATAATTAAATCGACGACGCTAATATGTCATCGGGTGCTAAGGTGCTTACACGATAAACGCCTAGTTTACCCTCAACGCATCTCAACCGTCCATCCCGCATCTATTGAACGATCATTTGTTACATCATGCGCAAACTTAAAAGCGTGTTAATGTGCTTCTTTCCGCCCAATGAGATATAAAACATCCACCCCCGCGCCATTAATTGTTCATATAGCCGTCGGGACTAGACTTGCATGAAATTTAACTCGTTTGTCGCACCCAATCGATGAGACCCATTCTTATTTTTCTGTCTAATAAATTAGGATTTTAGGGTGTTCTACCACCATTAAGAAAAATTCTACCTAATTAACCCTTCTCCTCCGCTAACTTTTCACTTTATTCTCCTTCACGTCCATTGTTATTGCATTTCATTGCATAGTGTGAATGTTGTAGAGGGTGTCATCTTTGTGCAAATCTCGAAACCAAGCTCAACCCATTACCATTTTCGCTGGGTAAGTACTTGTCCACCCTCCCTAACTTCTTTTTACTTTTTTTTATCAGACCAATTCTTAGAAAAGCGAAATTCTAGAGGAACTATCCAAAGAGACTTTTAATAATGAGTTTTTCGATGTCAGAGACACCTAAATCTACCTCATGGATGTCTTAACCCTGAAAAGAAACATAAATTCCCCTTCTTGTAGATCCCAAGATGATCAGTGTCTCAAGCGGTCTGGGTTTTAGTTTTCACACTTCCCCACGTGCATTTTTACCCAGACTCTATCCTTTCGTGGCTAAGTATTTCAACCCCAAGCCTTGAGCTATTATTTATCCCGTAGACCACTAGGTCTTCCTCAACATCAATGAGGACATCATCTCCAAAATGTTATGCATACAAGCTTATGGAATAGACATTACTGACAAAGGGCTTTACCAAGAGTTTATTACATGGGAGAAAGAAGATAAAGTTGAGTTTCTCAAGGGATTACTCAAAATCCCTAACCCAAACCAAAAATTAGAGTTCCCTCTCCCAAATAATTCACTAAAGCCCTTATATCATACCTTGACATTGTTATTAGCTGATGATTCAAAGGTTGATGAAGCTATTTTCTTAGCTATCTGGCTTATTACCATGTGATTACCATGAATCCCGACAAAATGGCGAATACTTTTCTAAAATATTTGGCTAGAGCTATCATGGTCGACCTTACAATCGTTATCCCATTCAAATCTTGTTGTCATTGTACATACCTCATTCATTTAATTTTATTTAATTATCCTACTTATTTCCTACCCACTAAGTTCCTCACAACTATTAAGGATGGAAAAGAAAAAGAAATGGAGATTTACCAGTGGATAGATATGATATACCTAGGACATGCCCTCGTGCCTATACCCAATACATTAATCGTTTCTCTTTTTATTTAAGAGTTAAATTTCTCGGCGAGGCCCAAGAGAGGATTTCTGAAGAACAAAGAAGAGTTTTACGTCTCACTGAGGAAGATAGCATAGGAAGCTATTTCTTGTACCCAAATTTTTCCCTAATTAGATTGCATGGTTTCAAACATGACCCTTTTCAGTTGCCCAAGTTTATTACACCTTTAATTTTTCTTGTGAAGTGTTGAGACAAATAATTATAGTGAATGAGTCACATTTTGCTTCAAAGAAAAAGGGAGCATTTTTTATCCATACTTATTCCATTCAACCTCTTGACGCCAAAAATAAAATGTTGTAGATGCAAATGAAAAAGAAATGTCTTTATTTGGATTAACGCATATAATTTTTGGAATTATGACACTTTTCGTAGCAATTTTTGGAATAATAAATCAGACAAGACTCTTAGCCTATACTCATGAAAGCAAACTAGAGTTAGAAAAGTTGGAAAATACTTTTTCTCTACCTAGTGGCCACATCCAGGTAATGATGCAAATGTCTACAAAACAGAGCCATGTACCATCAAGTGATAAGGAAGCACACAATCAAGCTCTGATACCAGTCGGAGTTCATGTTCTCGACACAAAATCTACTCAACCTTTGGTAACCACACTACCTCCTATTATGAAGAGAAAATCAGAAGGTTTAGAGTCAGAAGAAGCCTTGCGCTGTGTAAATGCTAAAGAGTGCCAAGACATGGATACCAAAGCTTTTGAGAAAATTGTGGAACAACTGAGCAATAAGATGCAATAGGCCATTTATGAAACCCAATCGAAGGATTCAGGAGCACAAGTACTGGATGTCAGACACAATTTAATTGGAGAGAAATTAGTACATACGTTGGGCACATAATTAATGCTCATGTCGGAATAAGCCCAGGTGGTGGAGAAGGCAGTGCTAAATGAAATGACCCCCATTGTCAGACTGAGATTTATTTCATCGATGGATTTAGAAACAAATACATTTAATCTCATAGTATTGCATCCAGAAGTGAATGAGAACCAACCATTAATTGGTTCCCACACTTATTATGTGTCTATTAATCAAAGTAAGTTGTCATATTTGGATATGTTAAATTGGCACAGAAAAACAGGAGAAATCGTAGCTAGACGATTGTTAGTCT
The DNA here is from genome assembly GCA_034641835.2 of Pinus albicaulis. NCBI lineage: Eukaryota > Viridiplantae > Streptophyta > Pinopsida > Pinales > Pinaceae > Pinus > Pinus albicaulis. The sequence continues at coordinate 648,808,672 of CM076578.1, read as the reverse complement.
CTACGACCAAAAATAGAAAAATGCAAGATATGTTGGAAAAAAAATTTCAGAAGCTACGTATCGCACGAGTGGCTTTGAGGACCAGAGCATACATAATTAAGAAATTGGGAGACATGATAGTTAAACAATTCGGACAACCCAAGGAAATAAAGGAGTGGTTCCTTTAAAATGTTATTAGAATAAAAAGAAAAAGAAATTAAGAGTCTACAAGTGATTGCAAATATCCCAGATTTTGAGGCCAATGTCTTTATATAGGATTTTCAAAGGCGAGAAGAGATTGAGAACCAATTACAGGAGATGCATATTTCCTTTTATGCTAAGGATAAAGAACTTAGCCAAAATAAATCCCACTTGGAAATTCTAAGGGACGAATTTACAATGAAAGAAAAACAACACCTTGAAACATTTACAAAATATAAAGTTGTTTTTGACAAATCTCTCACTACTCCTTAATCACCAAATATTGAAAGTGTGAAATTCTTACAATTGAAGGTTTCATAGTTTGAAGAGGAGTTGAACAAGGCGAAATTGGAAAATGAGTAGGTTCGTGTAATATTCCCAATTAGTTGGAATATTATATGTTGCTCTATTTTGCAGGTTAGAAGAATAAATGTGGTAAAGAGACCCTTAAATCTCTTTAGTAGGAATAAAACATTCCCTATGTGAAAGGGGTTTGAATAAGAAGGCCAAATAAACCACCCTTGGTGTGAAAAGGGGGGAATGCATGAGGACTAGAACCTTGTTGACTTGGTCAACAGTGCTGCTAATTGAGGAGGGAAACCAGTGGGAACAGCGTAGTTTTGAGGGAGGACTCTTTGCAATGAAGCAACCTCATGAATGTGTGGGGCCCGGGGTGAGGAGGCTCACCAAAGATAAAGAGGAAGGGATGGAAGCCATGGGAAGCATTCATAATCTTGTCTATGTTTGATTCTTATGACTTCTTGCATGCCTCAGCTGTTTAGCTAGGTTTTCTGCACTGTTTAGTGCAAGGGATTCTCATGCGGGAGTCCCATTCTCTTTCTTAGTTTATCTTGATTAAGGGATCTAAGAGGGGAATTTTGAGCTACATTAACACTATCTGACTTGGGGTCAAGCAGTCACCAACTCCTACAGCACAATCTCTTCCAGAAACTGTGTCATTCTGAAGGTGATGTTGTGGTAGGGTTGAATCCCTTGATTTGGAGCTAGTTTCTTGGAGAAGGAGGCTTTTTCTCTCCTGGAAGGCTAGTAGGGAGGCCCTTCAGCCATTTTTATGTAATTTCATGTATTTTTCAGCCATTTCATATATAGAGTTGTAGTAAACTGTGTCATTTTATGCAGAGATGTCATTTTGTGTTTGTGCTCATGTGAAACCCTTGCCAGGTTGTCTCTATTTTCTGTAAAAGAGGCTAAAACCTCCATTTTCTTGCATATTTGATTAACGAAATGTCCAGATCTGTTATGAAACGTATTTTTCTATAGAAACCCTTTCATAATTACACTGTTGCAGTGCTTCAGAATTTTTTTTCGCTAAAGTCATAGGGTTTGGGTGTTTTTAAGGTGTTTTGGCATGGGGAGATCTGTTTAACATATCTAGAATGATTTTTTTATACTCCCATTCTATATGTAAGGTGTATTAAGTGTAATATAAAGGATCCAAGTCCTATTTTGTTGTTTTGCAACATAAATTTCTGAAAACAACGTTTTTACTCTCCATATTGCAGAAATTCCTAAAAAGGGATATTACAGAGGTATCAGAGCTCTGCTCTTGGCTCAGCTTGTGGGACCAATATATCTATAGTATGGAGGAGAAATATATTTCAAGTCTCCTTCTTCAAACCATTTAGAACATTGCAAGAGATCTCAAGGAGATGAGGCACAAAGAAAGCCATAAGGGGTTTTACCAAGAAGCAAGCACCAGCACCTCATTTTGTGTGGAAAAATCAGCCACTCATCCTTCACTACAATGATCCACTATGCCCTCACTCTTATTTGAAGACAGGGAGGAAGAAGCCCTTGGTGAATACTTTGTGGAGTATGAGTCCCAATCCCAAAGATTCAAGGAACACTTGAGCTTTCAAGAATTCTACCGGATCAAGGAAAGGAGGAGATCTTGCTATCAACATAAGACGGAAGGATGGATGCAGGAGTAAAACCTACAGTGCAATATGGGGAGATTCTTCTTGCCCATATATGATGGATCACCTAAGTGCACATCCAAGGCTTGGGTGCAGAAGCTGGATACCTACTTTCAGCTCAATAAAGTTTCTGAAATAGAAGCTATAAAAATAGTTGCGCTGCACTTAGAAGGGGAGGCTCATGAATGGTGGTTCCATGGGATAACTACACTAGGGCATGCTCACATCACTTCATACTCAGTATTCACCAAAAGACTAGTAGAGAGATTTGATCCAAGGGATCAGGAGGTCCACTTTATGGAGCTAACCAAGCTCAAAGAAAGGGGAGATTTGGAAGACTATATTGCTGAGTATTTGAAACTTTCAGCAATGGTATCCAACCTCACTATGAGCAAAAGGGTATGCATGTTTATTGAGGGGATTACTAAACCATTGCATGGGTTGGTAAGATCCACCAAGCCAACTACACTCCTTGAGGCCTCTGGAGAAAGCTAGAGATTTGCAACATTCTTTGCCCAAAGAAAAAGCATTATGGAAGCAGGAGGATTCTTCATGGCCAAAGAAGGCACCTCTTGACCATGAATAAAGGAGACTAAGTAGGGAAAAACTTTGCCTCACTTGCCATAAACCATGGGTGCCAAACCATGAGTGTGTTGCAGGGCAGGCTCATTATATTGAGATTTTTTTTGAAGAAGAGGAGAGGGCCAGCAATGTGCTACCTACAGAAGATGCAGAAAATACTTTTGCTCCAAGGGGAGGAGCTCTTGCAGCATTGAGGGGTGTCCCTAAATATCTGACTTTAAGAGCTATAGGTACTATTATGAGGCAAAGAGTATCGATGCTAATAGACAGTGGAGCTACTCATAACTTCATTGATTCACAGCTTGTAAAGAATCGGGGCATCCATATGGAAAACTTTGAAGGATTTTCAGTCTTGGTTCCAGGAGCCAGAACTTTGCAGCGTGTTAAGTATGTTTTGGAATTTTCTATCACTATGGGGACCTACAATATGATAGACCACTTTTTTGTGGTTGATATTCCTGACACCAATGTCATATTGGGTGTCCAATGGCTGATCACTCTTGGGAGAGTCACCACTGATTAGGAGACTCTAGAGATGGAATGGATAGGGAAGGAAGATGGTAAGCAGAAAAATATCAAAGGGATGCACACTTACCCCCCTCAGATTGTTTCAGCTCACAAGATGGAGGCAGACTTACGCAGAGGAGACATAGAATGGGTAGTAGAACTGCGTTTATCTGAAGTTGGAGTCCAGGATTCACCAGTACACCCTGATGTGCAAGCTCTCTTGGACCAGTATTATGTAGTATTTGGGGATATTCCCCCAAGGAGACCTCCTGATAGAGGATTTGAGCACACTATTGAGCTAGAGCAAGGGATTAAAGCTGTGATTACTACCCCTTATAGGCATCCCAAAGCTTATAGGGATGAAATTGAAAGGGCCATTCAAGAACTACTAGCCCTAGGTCATATCCAACCTAGCACTAGCCCTCTTTCATCTTCAGTGGTCTTGGTTAAGAAGAAGGATGGCACATTGAGAATATGCATTGACTATAGAGCACTAAACAATAAGACCATGAAGAATAGATATCCTATTCCCAGGATCGATGAGTTGATGGATGAGCTTAGAGGATCCAAATACTTCTCCAATATTGACTTGAGATCTGGTTATCACCAAATCAGGGTAAGAGATCAAGACATTCCCAAAACAACATTCAGATGTCACTATGGGAATTTTGAGTTCTTAGTGATGCCATTTTGTCTGACCAATTCCCCTGCAACATTCCAATCTTGCATGAACCACATCTTTCGTGGCCATCTAAGAAAGTTTGTATTGGTCATCTTTGATGATATTCTGATTTACAGCCGCACATGGGAGGAACGCTTGCAGCATATTGAGACAGTGTTGCATATTCTTGAGCAAAAATTCTATGCTAAACGCTCGAAATGTGAGTTTGGCCTCACTGAGATGCTCTACCTAGGCCACATCATTGGGGTAGATGGAGTAAGGGTGCATGAAGAAAAGATCTGGGCAATCAAGGATTGGCCCGAGCTAAGAAATGTTTCAGAACTCCAGGGATTTGTGGGAATATGCACATATTACCGGAAATTTGTCAAAGGGTTCTCTCAACTTGCAACACCACTTACAGACTTGACCAAGAAGGGGGCTTTCAGTTGGACACCTACAGCGCAGAGGGATTTTTATAAGCTCAAAGAGGTAATGAGTAGTTTCCCAGTATTAGATTTACCTGATTTCTCTCAACCTTTTATGTTAGAATGTGATGCATCAGGTGAAGGGATTGGAGCAGTCTTGATGCAAGGAGGGCATCCTATAGCCTTTGGGAGTAGGAAGCTGCTACCACATGAAAGGCTATACCCCATCTATAATAAAGAAATGTTGGCTATCATGCATGCCTTAGCCAAATTCTGGTAATACATGGTGGGGAATAAATTCAAGGTAAAAATTGATCATAATAGTCTCAAATTCTTTCTTGAACAAAAGCAGCTCCAAGAAAGACAACAAAAATGGGTAAGAAAAATCCAAGCTTATGACTTTGACATAAATTATATCAAGGGGAATAGCAATATAGTGGTTGATTCTCTATCCAAGAGACCAACAGCGTTGTCCTTGAGGGGCATGGACGCAGATTGGAAGGCTCAATTGTTGGTTAAGTACTCCAAGGATAACTTTTCATTTGAGATACTTGATGGGGTGATAGTTGATGAGTAGTATAGAGTGATGGATGAGATCATCTATTACCGGGACTGGATCATTTTGGCCAAGAACTCTAAACTCAAAGAGAAGATCCTGCAAGCATCACATGATTCCCCACTTTCAGGGCATCAAGGATTCACAAAGACTTACCGGGCCATAAGGGAGAGATTCTCATGGAAGGGTCTCAAGGAGGATGTACTCCAACATGTCAAGGAGTGCATAGTCTGTCAGCAAAATAAGGGAGAACACACTCATCCTGTCGGATTATTACAGCCACTACCCATTCCGGATGGAAAATGGGAAAGCGTCTCTATGGACTTCATCACCAGTCTACCCATTGTTCAAGGTAAGAATTGTAACTTTGTAGTTGTTGATAGACTAAAAAATTATTCACACTTCTTTGCCATTTATGAACATTATATTGCTTCACAGGTAGTTGAGCTCTTCTTTAGAGATGTGTTTAGACTCCATGGTCTCCCAAGGACCATAGTGAGTGATTGGGGCAACTGCTTCATGGTGGCTTTTGGCAAGAACTTTTCCGGTTAGTGGGGACTGAATTGACACCAAGTACCAGCTACGACCCACAAACTAATGGACAGACTGAAATAGTGAACAAGTGGTTGGAAGGCTACTTGAGAAACTATATTGCAGGGCAGCAAAAGGCATGGCTTGTTGTCTCCACCTAGGGGAGTATTGTTACAACACCACTTACCACATATCCATTGGTATGACCCCATTTCGAGCACTCTATGGGTATGATGCACTCTCATTTGCTGATATAATGTTTGGGGCAAGCAAGACTCCTAGAGCAAAGGAATGGATTCAGGAGAATCAATACATACTTCGGACCCTTAAAGACAACATTGCTACTGCCCAAAATCAGCAAAATATGTATGCCGACCATGGTCGAGTAGAGAGACAATTTGAGTTGGATGATCTAGTATATCTTCGTCTTCAGCCTTATAAACAATATACACTCAAGGAGAAAGGGGCTGAAAAGCTCAAACCACGTTTCTATGGGCCATACAAAGTGGTCCGTCGAGTTGGGGAAGTTGCATATGAGCTAGAGCTTCCCAAGGGGAGAAAGATCCACAATATTTTTCATGTCTCATGCCTCAAGAAGGCCATCGGATAGAATGTAGTTGCCAACATGGACCTCCCACCGATTGATGATGAGGGTCATCTAGTCTTGCAATCTGAAGCAATTCTGGATACAAGGGAGAGGCAACTAAGGAGCAGGGTAATCAAAGAATATCTGATTCGATGGAGGAATATTCCTAATGAGGATGCCACTTGGGAAGGAGAGAAGATTCTACAGCATCCTTCTTTATTGTTGCTTGAAGACAAGAAAATTTTGAGAGGGGAGGACTGTAATATTCCCAATTAGTTGGAATATTATATGTTGCTCTATTTCGCAGGTTAGAAGAATAAATGGGGTAAAGAGACCCTTAAATCTCTTTAGTAGGAATAAAACATTCCTTATGTGAAAGGGATTTGAATAAGAAGGCCAAATAAACCACCCTTGGTGTGAAAAGGGGGGAATGCGTGAGTACTAGAACCTTGTTGACTTGGTCAAGAACGTTGCTAATTGAGGAGGGAAACCAGTGGGAACAATGCAGTTTTGAGGGAGAACTCTTTGCAATGAAGCAACCTCATGAATGTGTGGGGCCCGGGGTAAGGAGGCTCACCAAATATAAAGAGGAAGGGATGGCAGCCATGGGAAGCATTCAGAATCTTGTCTATGTTTGAGTCGTATGACTTCTTGCATGCTTCAGTTTTTTAGCTGTGTTTGTTGCACTGTTTAGTGCAAGGGATTCTCATGCGGGAGTCCCATTCTTTCTTGGTTCAGCGTGTTTAAGGGATCTAAGAGGGGAATTCTGAGCTACATTTCCACTATATGACGTGGGGAAATCAGTCACCAACTCCTACAACGCAGTCTCTTCCAGAAATTGCGTCATTTTTGAAGGTGATGTTGTGGTAGGGTTGAATCCCTTGATTTGGAGCTAGTTTCTTGGAGAAGGAGGCTTTTTCTCTCCTAGAAGGCTAGTAGAGAGGTTCTTCAGCCATTTTTATGTACTTTCATGTATTTTTCAGCCATTTCATATATAGAGTTGTAGTAAACTGCATCATTTTATGTAGATATGTCATTTTTTACTTGTGCTCATGTGAAACCCTTGCCAAGTTGTCTCTATTTTCTGTAAAAGAGGCTAAAACCTCCATTTTCTTGGCTCTTTGATTAATGAAATGTCCACATCTGTTATGATGCATATTTTTCTGTAGAAACCCTTTCATAATTACACTGTTGCAGTGCTTCAGAATTTCTGTTTGTTGAAGTCATGGGGTTTGGGTGTTTTTAAGGTGTTTTGGCATGGGGAGATATGTTTAACATAGCTAAAATGATTTTTTTCTGCTCCCATTCTATATTTAAGGAGTATTAAGTGTAATATAAATGATCCAAGTCCTATTTTTATGTTTTGTAACATAAATTTCTGAAAATAGTGTTTTTACTCTCCATATTGCAGAAATTCCTCAAAAGGGATATTACAGTTTAGAATAGGGAAACAATGCAAGTTCAATGCAGAAATGTAATGATTGAGTTGACACAAGATAACCTTAAGGAGAAACAATATGAAGACAAATCCCTATAGGAAGTGATCAGAGTAACCACTACTGGAAAGCAAGTTTTCATCCAGGCAAAGGGAGAAATCTGGAGAGAAACCAACCAGAAGATATCAACAGTGCACTCTTATGTATTGATTTTTTCAAACTTTGAAAAGGAAATAATGAAGAGTGCTAATTTGGAGGGTAGAAACACTTTTTCACGCTTGAGGAGAGGTTAAAGGATGTGTAACAACTTATTGACGTCATCAACACTCTCGAAGATGATACTCTGGTTCAAATGAATCTTCCTAGAAGGGACGAGTTTATTTTATCCTTGTGTGTGATAAAAGAGAAACATAACTCTATGGTGCTTATGAAAGAGGAATTTTAAAGGGCTAGTAAAGCAATTGGAAGTTTCAGAAATGACTTGAGCTATATGGGCATGTTCAGAGTCCGTTCCTTTTGGGGAAAGGATAATTGGATGATATCACAAGAGGAGTTCCATGATAATTTGAAGGCTACTATGCAGGACCTTGACTGCCTGTCAATTTACAATGAAGAATTTTTTTCAACCCATTTGGTTATCAATTCCCTATGCGGGGACTTTACTATATTATTTGGAATAGATAATCTGATCTAAATCCTCCTTATGGTTCGCTACCAGATCAAATCAAAGTTAAGAGTAGGAGTAACCAAGTACAGGAACGTACCCTGGATAGCACCTGTTGACTAAGCTAAAATCGCAAAGGTCAAGAGACACTGAAACCAAAATATTATCTTAGAACAAGTTGCTTCCCATACACAGGCAGTCCAACAAGTCCAGCCAATGCAATCAGTTATGGATCAGCTAGAAGATTGGGCTGAAGTAGTGTTGATCACTCCTCGGATGCCTATGACAAAAATGCATGAATCTTAAATTCCATCGCATGTTTCCACGTCTAAAAGGCCAAAAGCATACAAACTAACCATTAAAGCATGAAAGAAATCATAAGATTTTTAATTTATTTACTTTTAATTAAATTCATTTTAATTTTAATGTAAATTAATTTAAATACAGTTACACTGAACAATTATTTTTTGTAAATTTTATTTAAGACCTTGTTTCTCGCTCAGAGGATGTAACACCCTCCTCCCACATTTACCCAATTTAACTGATATGCCCGGGTAAACTTGTGACGAGAGGATACTATGATGTGATTCAACTCCCCACCTAAAGTTAAGGAAGTGGAACTGACATAATGAAACCAAACTGACCTTACACACATGCTACAGAACCTTCAGGATCCAACCAACCCTTCTAGGTGCCCAACCCCTGAGGTAACTTGAAATTTTACTGATCTAGACCCTATGTCGCTCCTATGACAATCCATGCATGTAAATGAGGCCTTCCAATCGCTCCCACAACAAGGCATGCTAGCGACTGTGGAATTTTTCAGGTAGATTCATGCCAGCAACCCAAGATTCTAGGCCACTTTTTCAGGGCTAGGTCTTAGGCCACTACCCATAACTTCATGGAAACTGCAAAAATGATAAATAACACTGAAACAAGGTTGTTAATTTAATCATCGGTACAAGTAATTGATCTGACCCTTACTAGACATGACAGGTATTCCGTCAAACGTGACACAAATATGTAATCTACAGGTCATAACAACATATCTAAGCATAGAGGTCTCATACTTATCTAAGATTCGTAAGGAAGCATTGTTTCCTTATCACATCGGTTGCATCATCATCTATTAGGTAATATACTCGTTGTACATTCAATTTCTAATCAAAACATGATGATATCCATACATCAAGTATGTCATAAAACATGCTCATAACTAGCATATAACCATAAAAAATAAACAGGATATAACAGCCATAAAATCCACATATAAGCTAGTTTATTTACACATGAAATACCAAGGATAAGAAGCTCTTATTAATGAATGCATAAGCCAACCATGTATGGGACTTCCACAAACCACCCAACCATATATTGGCTGAACCAAATCTTTCTTTCAGTCAATCACCTTCGTGCTATATTCCAAGCATGAATGTGGGACTCACAACAAAAATAATCGGGGCTTCCTCAGGATTTACCATAATCCCCACCAAATCACGAGGCATGAACCCTCATGAATACAACCAGGATTTACCGCAATCCCCACCAGATCACTAGCTCCTAAACAAGCATGGATGCCTTCGGATCTCTCCACCTAAACCATGAGGAATTTGACTTTCTCAACCTCTCAGATTTACCGTGTATCTTATCATTACCAGTCAAGGGATTCCTAGGCCTACAAGGTATCCACCCTTTTGGATTTTCCATGTATCCTGCCATCAACAGTCAAGGTATTCCTAGCCACAATCAAGGGTATTCCCTCTAAGATTTACCCTACATCCCATCTCAGGATTTCTAGGCTCAATCAAGGGTATTCACCTTTGTTATTTATTGTGTATCTCGCCATTCACGGGTCAAGGATTCCTAGGCTCAATTGAGGTGTTCACATCTAGGCTTTACCATGTATCCCATCCCAGGATTCATAGGCCTTGTGAATAACCTTGAGACCACCCCACTTAGCTTCGATTCCATCCGATAATCCAGCTCAACCAAATACTAGAGAACCCACCACACCATGTCTATCTATAAATGGAAAGGAAAGGCTAAAGAACACTATCACACCTGGAAAAGCTCATGCTAGTGATCTGAAAGGACTGTATTAGTTTTTTTGTGCTAAGTGTCTTTTCAGTTTATAAACATGTGCATTCTTGCCTCATTAGTTTTCTTAAGGATTGAGGATTTTAACCATGAATTATAGATTATTTTAGTGAATTAGAAGCATGAAATAAGCGCAAATAACACTGAACAACAGTGTAAAATAGATAAATAAGTCACCAAATATAATATACACAGTAGGCATGATGAAGCAGTTCACCCCTCCTGGGCTACATCTGCTGGTCCAACTCCCAATGGCATGTCCATCTTTCATTATGCTCAAAATTTTGCAAATGCATGTAGTTACAGGCATCTGATGGTTGTTTTCTCTGCACCAATGGCTCCAGAATACTCCAATTACTCAAGAATGACTCTTCATTCACTCTGAATGGGAAAAAATTGAGTCTCATACTCATTTTCCCAGTTACACCTAGAAAAGCTCCACTAAAAGTGGAGACTCAACTTAATTGGAGTCAATTTGGCAAATTCTGCCATAAAAAAGCGTGCCTCCAAACCTCTTCCAGTCTTAACCGCCGCATTTGATGGTTAGTGGTTGGGTGGCCACGTGCCAACCCAAACCACGGGTTATAAACCGCACTATCGGCGGAACTCCAAGTGGAAACCATGGTTGAATTCGTTCAGAACTTCAGTTTGAAGTGGTCTTAGGCTAACTGTTATATAACCGCACGGAGTTAACGGTTGACGAGTGCATGTGATAAGTCTTAACGCAAACTTGTGGAGACTGTCAGTTATGCTGACCATCAGTTATAACATTTCGTTGAACGCCATGTGAACAGTGTTATGGGGACCGCTAGCGGGTTGGGACCACCAACGGTCCCCACCCCCAAATGCCAACACATTACACTTTAACATTAAGCCAACGACTATAATAGTTAAGATTCATTGTGTAGCGCAGGCGGAAAGGAAAGTGCATGCTTTGTTGGAGGTCCAGGGTTTGACTCTTGTGGCCTCCACAATAATTTTAATACACCACTAAGGGGTCACGTGGAAGCCTCAGGGCTGGCCACATGTCACCCTCTGATTGGCCCAAAAACCAAAACGTACAACCATTGACCAATAGGAATATGAAACTTATCAACCTGTGGTTGGCTTTGAGGAAGGAATATTCCTCATAATATTCCTTTTGCTGATTGTGCAATCCACCTTGCTAATTGGGCATCCCAGTCAACCTTGTCGCAAATTTTACATATTTGGGATTTTGATCAGAACGTGATATCTCCCTCATACGACGTCGGTTTTTCGAGTTGTTCACGGCACCGGAATCAGGAAGACGATATCTACACAACCATCCTAGTTTCAACCCAATCCTGTAACTTTTAATTTTTAGCAAAATTTATGAACTCCTAATCAGCCAGTGACAGTAAGAGAACCAAAACCACACATGCATGTACCATGCATGCCAAATATAGTGAGTAAATCACACATGCAAATTGATACCTACAAGTAATCCCACTTTAGCTACTTGATCCTACTCTTACTTGCTTGATATTTGCTTCCCTTTGCCTTCTTTGTCCTTCCTTTACTTTCCTTGATCCAATGCTATAATGCTCCAAGAAAACTCTTAAGTGTCCAAGAGTGTGTGAGAGAGAGAATAGAGAGAGAGCTCCAAAATTGAATTGAAAAATGGTACCAACTGATCCTTAGAAGACCTTTTATTAATGAGGCCTCTGTTTTCTTCAATTTTCCATTATTTTCCTTCATTTTCCTCCTCACATGAAAACTATGACCTTTCACCTTCCTTTTCTCCTATTTTTCATTATTTTCCTTTCCAAAGCATTTTCCATTTCCTTTTCCAAATTCCTTAGCCATAATAAACCAAATGAACACCCATGCTAGGATGTTTTTTCCCAACTTTCAGCTTGGAATACATGTCTCGTGACCTGGGTTATTATTTTTCCTTTATTAACTTTATTACATGGAATTTTTTACCATGGATGTTACAGAGGTGTTGATGACAGAAGGATATTTTTTAATGTTATTGGATCCGCATGTACTTGATATACAGATCTATTGTTGGTAGAATGATATGTTCATGCATCCTTGATAAATCATATTTCTTCTACATGTGTCTGTTTACAGCAGTTTAAAACGTTTTGAATGTTGAACTTGTTTTTTATTTTTTAACATCTAATCAAATTACTTGCCTAATTTTCTGGTATTTACTATCGAAGTTCAGAAATTAAAATATTGAGCAATTTTGATTGAAGTTTAAGTTCCACGGGCTTGTCTTGAGAACCGAAGATCGATCACTTGTTGAATAAAATTTAAAGCTATTTGTGTTTTGTTTTCCTTCTAAAATTTTAATATTAATTAAGTGTTTATGATATGAATTGATCCTGAATTGATTATGGTTCAAATTTGATTGTCTATGATATTATTTTCCTAGTATGTACCATTAGTTCAATATTTATTGTGGCATTAGTCTGAGAACAAAGGAACAACTACACTTGCTACATCATTCTCTTCATTTTTTCACTGAGATATTATTCGTATCTTAAACATCTATATATATTTATGTTTCATTTATTTTTATGTTATGTTCATCATTTTCTTCATCGTTATACTTTAAGTATTCATATTCGATGTATGAGTTATGTCATGGATCAACACTCTATTGTTTTAAATTCCTTTTGTCTAAGCCATTAAATTGCAAAAACGTCCCTTTTCTATCCATAATTAGTCCTAATATATTTTCTCGTTGAAAATATGTGTGATTGTAGTCAGGGAATACTCCCTCTGGTGTACAAGAGACTAGCTGTATTATCTAAAGCGAGGGGATTCTCAGAATCCTCAACAAATGTGTTCTTGAGCGGTTCCCATCAGGCACAATTTGAGAACCAACACTGCCACATAGGAAGCTCAAGCATAAAAGAGATGCATTTTTTATTAAAATCTCCTTAATAGTTTAGATTCCATAGTCTCTATGACTGACCAATCAGAACCTCTAGAAACTTCAGAGGAAAATGGGACTAATATATGCCCAAAATTTGCAATGAAAAATCTAGTTGTATTGGGATAAAATGATGTAGTTGAGCGGGACTGTTTAGTAGCAAGGATAGATTGACTGCAAGTGGAAGTTAAGAATATGATGGATAATCTGCCTAAAGACAATGATATATTTCAGTTTGGAAAGAAAAATATACAAGAAGGATACAAAGGGTCTATGCCTCCAAGTCTTCAGCTTCATCCAAGCATGGATGAGATGGACAATCACGACGATAGGGAAAAATTTTCACCTCTGTGGAATAATTGGCATAATGTATTAGGTAGAGAAGGAAAACATGGAATATAAACCAAACTTAAGAAGAAATGAAAGGTTCAAGCAAACACAAGTATGGAAGTGTAAGTGAGGTTCTTCTTGTTTCCACTGCAAAGAGTAAAAAACTTAAGGAGGAGTTGGACAAAATAATTAACATGGGATCCCCTGCCAAGCCCCAGAGTTAAGAAAACAAATCATTAGACCCAGCACATAAGCATCTACCTCATGCCAACATAGGCACTCTAGACTTGGAAGATCATTATTTTGAACTACTTGACAACATAATTAAGGAATTTTACAGAGGCATGAAAAGATAAATATTTGAAAAGGAAGCACACATAATTATCATTGATGTGGCGAGAGTTGGAGCTTGTTTGAAAAAGTACACAAATCTTTCTTTTTCCAGGAATAATGGGTTAGCTCTCAATCAAGGAAAGCGGAGAAAACTCATATAGTGAGGACTATAGTTAGACAAATCATATGGGATGACCATGTTAGTAGGATATAGTGACATGAGTTGAGTATAGAAAAACATCAACATGGAGGGTTTGTTCCGTACATGGGGCTTTGTGCATTCAATCCCTCCTTTGGGATAGGATGGTAGGAGGTCCTAAATTGGAATCCTATGGAGTGGATTACACTTGTGTAGATAGTCATAGTCTTCTAAACAGGTTGGAAGGAGCCTTTAGACATCCAAATTGTTGAAAGCCTTGGTTGGCATTGGGATCTAGGTGGAGGTATCCATCATTTACTAGGCATGCAAGTGGATTTTGGAATTGACAGGATGATTAGCCCAATGACTAAGCACTCATGTTCTTTCACACTCCCATCATATTATTGGTCAAAACTAGTGGCGAATTCGGTAGATAAAGGAGTGTGACTATTTCAGGAGATGACTTGTCACATCATTCATGTATGGGGTTACATGGTGGCTAGCATGACTTATTAGGGGTTATTCAGATCCATTTGTATGCCACCGAGAAGGGCATCATATGGAGATGTTTCTCTTCCATTGATGTATAGGGCACATGAGCCACTGATTATTGACACAATAGTGATATTCCCCTTGGTATACGAGGAATTAGGTCACTCAAGTATATTGGGATAGAGGAGGAGATATGACTCACATCATGGTGGGTTCACTAGCAGAGTGGTTGATATATTAGCACATGTGGGATAATAGATAACATAGGGTGGTACAATAGTAGCCAGCGGTATCCAACAGTACTTAGAGATATTTCGCGTAGTTCAATGTTATGCAGAGAAGTGTGGGGGTACATGGATGTGTGCAGTGGTGTATGATGTTGCGCAGTGTATGTGAGGCACATCATTGGGTTTGGCTTACCCAGGATCGATGACGTCCTAGATGAGAATCTCTTGATCATGTCCCTTGAGGCTCACATGCCTATTTATCCTTTGCATTTCTTATAATCACAAAGTATTTAATTGTTGCTACTTGATGCTCTCAACATGAGAAGTAGGACATAAGAGGCTCACCTAAGAAAATTACATGGGACTCAATGTGTCATGAGAGAGACTTCCTAGTTGTGGCATATGGTCAGGGTGCGAGTTGGTTGATGCAGGCGAAGGGGGTGGCTCGATCTATTATAGAGGTAGCATATGCTCCATCATTGAGCTCTTACTTTGGTAGATGTATGACACACTTTGAGCAAGACATTTTGATGTGTTATACAAGCATATACAATGGGTGGTGAATCATTCTTACAATAGGATGTTTAGACTCTATATAGTAATGGGGTACGTCATTAGACAAGGTAGTTTATGTCACTATGTGGTATGGCTGGCATAGGGCCATTTAACATGCACCATATTGAATCTTGACATATGAAGTCTATATATTGATTGCATGCAGGGACCAGAGTCGTAGCACGGATGGATTCCAATAGTTAACAAGACTGTGTCTCAAAAAATCTAGTTATGGGATCCAAGGATTCAATTGGTTGATTGGTCACTTTATTTCGTGATGAACGAAATTAGGGAAAAGAGTGATCTAGCTCACTCTTGGGTTGGCACATGGGGGATCACTAAGGCCTTCATCATATGGTGAGGAAGTTGTTACCTATTTATGCTCAAGATCGATATTATTATTGGATTGGTAGGCTTTAACTTCTTCGAGATTCTTTGGGAGGATGTGGTTGGCCTTTACAGATACTTCACCATCGGGTTCCAAGGGAGGAGGAAACGGTATGAGTACAATAAGTAGTTAGTTATAGTCAGAGTGGCACAATATCAGAATGGTAGTATCCTTTTGAGATTAGCATGGGACCCCATCATTAAAAATTTAGGTAATGTATCTACCCTTAGGGATAAGTTTTTTTATGCAGGAAGAGGTCAAAAAGATATCCCATTGGGCTTCAATTTTACGAAGATAATTTCGCTCCTTAGTGATATGTTGATGGCATGAGGCACTTCACTAGTATGGCAAGATGATCAACAAGAAGAGATCATGGAGGATTGAGGATATTGAAAAGTCATCTCCATAGGGGTTCTATTGTATATTCAAGAGTCAACTCCTGGAGTGCATGAGATTTGTTTCTTTGCAGGGAAACTTCTAGAGGATTTTATCAGGGTTACACATGGTCAAGGTGCCAGAGATATGTAGATTGTTTCTCGTGACGGTGTCTAGTGGGATAGTGAGTGGAGCAAGGGGTGCTTAACACTTAGTAGGATGGATTGAGCTATTGGTATTAATGGGATCCTTTTTAAATGATAGTGCATGGATTCATGGTGACTCAGTGGAACATTTGGGACCTCATTATTATTTGCAGTGTGTACATTTTAACCCTATATAGAAATTACCTGCAAACGAATTCTTAAAACAAAAACATATACAATGGCAAGAACATAAAATAAATATACACAAATATTTTCTCTTGGATCCCAAAAACAGGACTACCAATTTTATTTTTAATTATATTCCTTTCAATCTAACAATTCATATATATAGATGCCAAAGCATTCATAGAACACAATCCATAACCTTGGATTAGAACATAACCGTAGTTCCCTTGACTGGATCTACAAAATATCATGGGAAGAAAACAATCATGCCCAAAACCATGTGCAAAACCCATGCACAAAACCATGGGTAGGTTCTCCCACCATTTGTGGGTCATCCCCCCATCCTTGGGTCCGCATAAAAAAAAAAAATCACACACCCAACACAATGATAGTTTGTGACAACAGAGAGAGAGAGAGAGAGCACTTGTTCGAACATTTCTCGGGGACAAGTAAGTTTTGGCAGGGAGGATTGTAATATCCCCAATTTTCTAAGCATGAAAATCACTAAGGAGTCTTGCCCAATTTTGATGATATTAATGAAAAAAAGGAAAAATGTTATTTTATTAGGAAAAAGGAGGCAAATATTACTTTGGAAGTAAATATTATTCTACCAAAAAATGGTGGAAAATTCTATTTTATTAGAAAAAGGCGGCAAAAGCCATTTAGTGGAAAGTGGTCCCAACTAATAAAATAATAATAGAAGGTGAATCTAGAAGCTAGAGGGAGGCCCAATGAAGAATTATAAAAGGACAGTGGACTCATTTGCAAATCATCTTATTCCTATTATATCTTATTGGCATTGAAGAGAAACTCAAATGATTTTTAGATCAAGGGTTTCAAGTGAAACTCCTCACCCTAGTTTTTGTGGATCTCATTGTCACCCTAGTTAGCTGCATCCAATTTCGGTGGACTCTCTCTTCCCACCCTATTTGGAAATTTTTCATTATTGGGTTTATATGCTTATCTTGTTGCAAATTTGGGTTAATGGATTTCTTGTAGGAGGTTGAGAAACAAATCATCTAGCACCGCCAAAGAGATCAAATTTCTCAAGTTTACACTGAGAAAATTCCAAGGGTTGAGTTGATTGTTGGGACTCAAATTACACGTTGAGTTGTGGGAGCATCTCAGTAGTTTATCAAAACAAGGTGGAGGTTGAATTATTAAACCATACATCATAAGAAAGACAAAATTCATTGTTTTCCAAGCTTCAAACTCCAATAGCCAAGGTCATCATGTTCACCAATTATCTCAGGGCCGAATTGGATCTTTTTCTTGCATTGCAACCTTCAAAACATTGTATCCTCTTCAGAAATTTTAGTGGCATAGTGGAGTTCGATTTCTAATTATTTGGTGTCCAAAGGTTGTCATTGAGGAGGATTGTATCACTTTAAATACTTGTTGGTTAAACTTTGCAATAAAAGGGGTCAATTTTCCATCCAATAGAAGGATGAGTCCCCCATTTCTCTGTGGTAGAGTTATTTTTTTTAGTGTTCCTGAGTTCTAACCACCCAAGGGCTAAATTCATTGTTGTTTGTAGAGACTTTTCCTCATTTTTCTCTACTAGTTCTAAATTTCCTAAAAAGGAGTCATATGTGCATTTTTATTGATATTTAAACTCAGCATATGAGGATTGATATTTCAGTGGATTGAGGAGGGTCAAGTTTCATTGTTGTTTTCTACATACTTGGGTGTATATTTTTGGTTTTGCAGTGTTGATATGACTGATATGTTAGAGGTTATACACTAGAAATAATACCTAGGTTCCATTATTCCATTTATATATTGTGTTCTTTACATTTAAATCATAGATACATTGTTAATGCTTGAGTTTATTATGATTTGTAACTCTAATTAACATTGTATACATTTATGGTTTTGATATAATTCTATTCAAGTCACATACATGCTTCATTGGAGTGTACATTGGTTACTGTGTATGTATATTGGAGCATAAATTTCTAAATAGTAACCTACAACACTTTATTTGCAAATTGTTTGTTAAAATGTCTCAATGAACCAGACCTCATAAACTCATAAATTTGGTAGTTGTTATTTATATGTTTCTAGAGGTAATATTTCATGCACCCCATATTTGGTGAGATGGTACTTGTTCTCATGCCTGAAAAATATTGCATGTATGTCATATAAGTATGGGCTTCCCAAGACTATGCCACAATTTTCAAGTGGGACAATATCAAAGTCAACCTAATCATATCAACTTTGAAGCAATATCAAATCTAACCCTAAATTGCTTGGTGAGATTGATTTTTTCGTTCTCACACACCCAAGCAAGAGGATAGGGTTTCAGATGAGGTCTCATTTCTAAACCCAACCTGTTAACAATTGATTATGAGATCAAATTAAGTTGAGAACCTGGATCGAATTGTGTATTTATATGTTTGTTCCTAGATACAACTCTTATATGAAACAATTCACTTATTTTTATTTCATCGTCATGAGCTTTAATTTCAGAACTTGAACTAGCATGACAAAAAACTTTACCATGTACCTCAATGGTTGTGATTTGCATCTCATCACTGGAAAAAAAACCTAGGTCTTGTTGCACTTTAGCAATCATCTTTTGCTTCTCTGTTCCATAAAACTTATTAGGGTTTAACTCTAGATGTATCTTCCAACAATGCTCCTCATCATGCCCATATTTCTTGCAATGAGTGCAAGAGGGCTATCCTTTCTCTTTCTATGTTTACATTGTATTATTTCCATTTCCTTTTCCTTTTAACTTGTTGTTCTGGGGCTTGGATGGGGAATTCTTTGCATGATATTCTTGTTTGTGCTTCCCCCTATTTTCAAGATGAATTACTTTCACACTAGCTTCATCTAGATTAGTGGGATCAAACTGTTGAGAATTAGGTAGGGCTAGGTTTAATTCAAATTCTCTACATGATAATTACTTGTGATATTACTGCCTTTACTTAGGTATTCTCTTCTTAGCTTATTATGTCTCTCAACAAGTTAATTATCAAAACACAAGAGACACAAATTTAGGCTCTTTAAGCCAGGGCCAAAACCTCTCCCTCTTGGAGAGGAAAACCCACAAGAAATTATTATTATAGTCTTTCAGAAGACAAGTACCCTGACCATGACACAGACCCTTGACCCTTGTATGCCTCCAATACTTTTTCACTGCTTCTTCCTTGACTACTTAAGTTGATTCTTCTTTTCTACACCGTCCTGCACCATTCTGCACCAGCCTTATAGAACTCAGTCTCTAGTCCTTGGTATCTCCTTTTATTTCTTGACTCTACCTAATATCCTTCTCGACTTCTTCCTATATTTCTTTATACCCAAGACAATGGTACATACTTCTGCACCAATCCTTCAAATGCAGCCCTATACCGAACTTATAACAAACCTTCTTCACAATGTATAAATATCCCTTTTCTTTCATTGTATACTTTGTTGAGCAGCACTTATCTTATTTCGCACTTCACTGTAATTCTTTCCCTCCTTCGCACCAAAGCACAATCCTTAAACTTTGCATATATATATAGAGAGAGAGAGATATATATATATATATATATATATATATATATATATATATATATATATATATATATCTTTACTGATCTATCTCCCAAACTACAGTCCTAACTTCACTTTATTACAGTCCTGCAACTCCACATTTATTACAGTTCCTTGTCTTCACTTCTTCCTGCAACTCTATCTGAAAAACTTAGACCAAATCCAAATTTTGTTCCTTTTATTTCTGTGCATTCCAATGGGCTATTTATAGTGGTCAGCCCCTATAATTAGCTGACCTGGTAGTGAATAGTTGTGACTATTCATTGAGCCGACTTGTAGAAGATTTGTTCCAACATTTTGTAGGTTGTATTGAAGAGTATATTCATCACGAATTATGTCGGTGTTTAGTACCATTCTTCAACCATATTATTGAGCTTCTTTGACAAGGTCTTCGAGGCATACTTCAATGACTTGACTCTTCATATACATGACTCTTAATTAATACATTTATGACAAGATGACAAATCCCTAAAAGACATCAAGAAGAACTATTTTGACCTATAATATAAACCTTTCTCGTGAAACCCATGAAGCAAGCTTAAAAAAAATTCATTTTATTATCTGTCTTCTTCATTACATAAATACATATTTACATATTCAATATGAAGATTGAAACTAGTTACACTTTCCAACTCTCCCTCTTAACTAAGGATGTATTCATAATGGTACATGGTTACTTTCAATCTGAAGAATCGGATTAGTAATCGCATTTGTATAGCATCATGTCAACCAACATTTTCTTAATGCAAGGCCTTGACTATCAGCTCCATCTTTCAACAAGACAATGGGATACAATGTTGGTGAGACACGTGACTTGTAGACACCATATTCATTGTCTCTCCAAGGTACATACTCCAGCCAAGTGTTCCCAAAGTATGACCTTCTTGGACTATTCTTCTCTTGGGTAGCTAGCCCTCAAATAATATCGGTCCCCGACTAATCTTGTCTTGAATGCCCTATCTCATTCTCAAAGAGTATCGTATGCCAGATGATTCAACCAATCCTCCATTTTGTCTTCCAGGTGAAGACCAGAATGATGTGTTTATCCATTCTCTCCCCATGGACTTCACCAAGACTTGTGGTTGTTAGTCTCGGTCTAGTGCATGACACATGAATTTAGAGAATCATATCCATCACTTCCTTTTAATTTTGTAAGTACATGCTTAAATTTTCTTCCAAGTAAGAAACTTAGTACCAGGCTCCCTCTTAAACAGGGACATGCAGCAGGAATGATGAAAACACCTAGTTGCTCATGAAGAATTCATATCCTTGATGTCATGGATTTCGATATTGAGGAATATTCAACTTTAGCTCCATAGGGCACAGATCATCCATCACTTTCATCCATTAGTCATGTCATTTACTAGAAAGTGATTCATCAGTCTTTCACATCTGGTCCACCTTTATGCCATGTTGTTTTTCTTTGACCGTCTCCCAAGGATATTACATCCTTCCACATGGTTGGAAATCCTGCATAAAATTATCCAGATAAACATATACATAATAACTTTTAAATCAAATGTTACCTCAGTGATGATCTTTCACCATGACATCTTCCTGTAGGCATCAGCGTACTTTATTCAAATTGACACATTTCCTAAAGATATGTAAATTCAAGGGTATTATTATTTACCATACTTCTATCAGAGTCCACATATCTTCCAAGGAGATCTCCTAGTCACATCTTCTTGGCTTCAGGATGATAACCGCCTCTTGACATGGTTGCACTTCATGATCTTTTCCTTTCCTTCTCCACAAAGCTTCATTCCCAAGAACTTCCAGTATCCAGTTCCTTGTTTGTATACAACCACATCATATTCTATATGAGGAAATATTATGTTGATTTTATCTGTTAGTGAAAACTTATGTAACGGAAGAGATCCTCCTTTCTCTGATCATACTTCTAAAGGTAGAATTATATCACCTGCAATTATAAGACATGACTTCATAGCATCCAGTATTAGCATATAAATATATGTACCTCATATTTTTCCTTTTGAGTCATCCTTCATCAATTTCTTTAGAATGAAGAACTTCATTCCCTTGACCTTCTTTATCAATATGTCATCATATCCTCATCCCAAAAAAAAATTTCCATATTGATTATTGAACGATGACCTTTGATCTCGATCACTGCCTTCCATCAATGTTGTTATCGGTGAGCTTTCCAAGAGCTAATTCTTCCATAGTTGCATTGCGGACATATTTGTATGACAAGTGATCCTTCCATGCTTTTATCATGTTGTCATTAATGTACAATTCTTCCTATCATACTATTTTACAACCGACAAAAATGACTTATAGAGGAAGATGATCTGAATCATAGTAGTGATCATTCGCTTCTTCTTTCTTAGATTTCCTTGCATCAGGTTCTTCACTTTCATTAGTGGCATGGGCTTATTCCTTTTCCTTATTATATTTTCCATATTTAGGACAATCTCTTTTATAATGCCAAAGTTCTTTACATCCAAAACAGTGTACCTTGTCCATATTTTTTATTTTATTTTGAGCACCAAATTTACTGAATCTTCCTTTCTTCCTGGACATGGTTGCAAAGGCTTGATTCCCTTCAATTTATCTTGTATCAACTTTGTCTTTCAATCTTGTTTCCACTATTTTACATAGATACCATAGATTTAGGAATGGTATTGCTTCTTTCTACCTGTATAAGCTTGAAGTAAAGTTTCCCCATTCTTCTGGTAGAGCATTCAACACCACTATAGTCATCTCACTATCAGACATTACTTCTCCCAATTCCTGTAGTTGATCTCTTATTTCAGAAATAATCATAAAATATGAAGTGATTCCTTCCTCTCTTGACAATTTCATCTTATATAGTTATAGTCTTAGAGATTTTGCTTCTCCTGTAGTACTCACAGAGAATAGCTCCACCAATTTCTCATATATTTCTTTTGCGGTTTCCAGTTTTGATACATAGGGTATGAGTGAATCCTTAATGGATTCTATGAGAATCCTCTGGGCTCTGATTTCTCCTTTCATGTACTTGGCATGAGCTGGAGCATCTTCTTTTGAGGGTTGAATTGTGGTTCCTTTTATGTAGCCCATGACTTCATCTTCGATTTGATTCAAATATGTCCTCTCCTTTCATGCACTAAAGTTTGATGACCCTGTTAGGGTTCTATAATTATAGGGAATAATAATTTTGAATTGGATATGATTTTACCATGTAATATTGCGCATACATTGCGTTTCTGCAAATGATTCCCATATTATAAATGAAAAGCATTGGGTAGGTACAAACCTGGCTAAAAGCATCATTATGCTTATCTCTAATTAAGAACTCCAAAGATTTAATAAAGAAGGAGAGTAGAGAAATATTCTATCCTAATTATAAACTATCCAAAAGGTAATAACTAATTAAATCCCTTTTTTACCCCTTACTTCACAAAACCCTATTAATATAAAGTTTTGGACTTTATATTAATTTCTCCCCAAATGCCAATTGCTTTACTATCTCTTTAAAATTCCTCTTTCATAAGCGCCATAGAGTTATGTTTCTCTTTTATCACACACAAGGATAAAATACACTCGTCCCTTCTAGGAAGATTCATCTAAACCAGAGTATCATCTTCGAGAGTGTTGATGACATCAATAAATTGTTACACATCCTTTAAACTCTCCTCAAGCGCGAAAAAAGTGTTTCTACCCTCCAAACTAGCACTCTTCATTATTTCCTTTTCACATTTTGAAAAATTCTATACATAAGAGTGCATTTTCGATATCTTCTGGTTGGTTTCTCTCCAAATTTCTCCCTTTGCCTGTTTGAAAACTTTCTTTCTAGTGGTGGTTACTCTGATCACTTCCTATAGGAATTTTTCTTCATATTGTTTCTCCTTAAGGTTCTTTTGTGTCAACTCAATCATTACATTTCTACATTGCACTTGCCTTGTTTCCCTATTCTGAATTGTAATATCCCTTTTCAGGAATTTCTGCAATATGGAGAGTAAAAACGCTATTTTCAGAAATTTATGTTACAGAACAGAAAAAAAGGACTTGGATCCTTTAGATTACACTTAATACACCTTACATATAGAATGGGAGAAGAAAAAAATCATTCTAGCTATGTTAAACAGATCTCCCCATGCCAAAACACCTTAAAAACACCCAAACCCCATGACTTTAGCAAACAAAAATTCTGAAGCACTACAACAGTGTAATTATGAAAGGGTTTCTACAGAAAAATATGTGTCATAATAGATCTGGACATTTCATTAATCAAAGAGCCAAGAAAATGGAGGTTTTAGCCTCTTTTACAGAAAATAGAGACAACATGGCAAGGGTTTCACATGAGCACAAGTACAAAATGACATCTCTGCATAATTTTACTGCAACTATGTATCTGAAATGGCTGAAAAATACATGAAAGTACATAAAAATGGCTGAAGAGCCTCCCTAATAGCCTTCCAGGAGAGAAAAAGCCTCCTTCTCCAAGAAACTAGCTCCAAATCAAGGGATTCAACCCTACCACAGCATCACCTTCAGAAATGACGCAGTTTCTGGAAGAGACTGCGTTGTAGGAGTTGGTGACTACTTGACCCCAAGTCAGATAGTGGAAATGTAGCTCAGAATTCCTCTCTTAGATCCCTTAAACAAGCTGAACCAAGAAAGAGAATGGGACTCCCGCATGAGAATCCCATGGTGGAAGCATTGCTTTGTGCCATGGTGGAACCTAGATCGAATAGTGTATCTATATGTTTGTGCTTAGATACAACTCTTATATGAAACAATTCACTTATTTTTATTTCATCATCATGAGCTTTACTTTCAGAACTTGAACTAGCATGACAAAAAACTTTACCATGTACCTCAATGGTTGTGATTTGCATCTCATCACTGGAAACAAAACCTAGGTCTTGTTACACTTTAGAAATCATCTTTTGCTTCTCTTTTCCACCAAACTTATAAGGCTTTAACTCTAGATGTATCTTCCAACAATGCTCCTCATCATGCCCATATTTATTGCAATGAGTGTAAGAGGGCTATCCTTTCTCTTTCTATGTTTACATTCTATTATTTCCATTCATTTTCCTTTTAACTTGTTGTTCTGGGGCTTGGATGGGGAATTATTTGCATGATCTTCTTGTTTGTGCTTCCCCCTCTTTTCAAGATGAATTTCTTTCACACTAGCTTCATCTAGATTAGTGGGATAAAACTGTTGAGAATTAGGTAGGGCTAGGTTTACTTTAAATTCTCTACATGATAATTACCTGTGATATTACTTTCTTTACTTAGGTATTCTCTTCTTAGCTTGTTATGTCTTTCAACAAGTTAATTATCAAAACACAAGGGACACAAATTTAGGCTCCTTAAGCCGGGGCCAAAACCTCTCCCTCTTGGAGAGGAAAACCCACAAGAAATTATTATTATAGTCTTTTATAAGACAAGTACCCTGACCATGACACAGACCCTTGACCCTTGTATGCCTCCAATACCTTGTCACTGCTTCTTCCTTGACTACTTAAGTTGATTCTTCTTTTCTACACTGTCCTGCACCATTTTGCACCAGCCTTAGAGAACTCGGTCTCTAGTCCTTGGTATCTCCTTTTACTTCTTGACTCTACCTAATATCCTTCTCGACTTCTTCCTATATTGCTTTATACCCAAGACAATGGTACATACTTCTGCACCAATCCTTCAAATGCAGCCCTAGACCGAACTTATAACTAACCTTATTCACACTGTATAAATATCCCTTTTCTTGCATTGTATACTTTGTTGAGCAGCGCTTATCTTATTTCGCACTTCACTGTAATTCTTTCCCTCCTTCGCACCAAAGCACAATCCTGAAACTTCGCATATATATATATGTGTGTGTGTGTGTGTGTGTGTGTGTGTGTGTGTGTGTGTGTGTGTGTGTGTGTGTGTGTATGTATATATATATGTATATATATGTATATATATGTATCTATATGTATGTATGTATGTATGTATGTATGTCTATATATGTATATGTATATGTATATATATATACATATGCATATACATATATATGTATATGCATATGTATATATATATATATATATACATATACACATACATATATATACATATACACATACATATATATATATATATATATATATATCCTTTTACTTCTTGACTCTACCTAATATCCTTCTCGACTTCTTCCTATATTGCTTTATACTCAAGACAATGGTACATACTTCTGCACCAATCCTACAAATGCAGCCCTAGACCGAACTTATAAAAAACCTTCTTCACATTGTATAAATATCCCTTTTCTTACATTGTATACTTCGCTGAGCAGCACTTATCTTATTTCGCACTTCACTGTGATTCTTTCGCTTCTTCGCACCAAAGCACAATCCTGAAACTTCGCATATATATATATATATACATACATACATATATATGTATATATATATATATATATATATATATATATATATATATATATATATATATATATATATATATATATATATATATATATATGTATGTATATGTATATGTATATGTATATGTATATGTATATGTATATGTATATGTATATGTATATGTATATGTATATGTATATGTATATGTATATGTATGTATATATGTCCTTGGTATCTCCTTTTACTTCTCGACTTCTTCCTATATTTATTTATACCCAAGACAATGGTACATACTTCTGCACCAATCCTTCAAATGAGGAACACAGTCTTCACATCCATCTGATGAATGTGCCAACCCATCTGCGCTGAGAGAGCAAGGATGGTCCATATGAAAGAATACCTTGCAACAGGTGCAAAGGTTTCTTCATAGTCGATCCCCTCAATCTGTGAGAAACCCCGGTCAACAAATCTTGCCTTATACTTCTCGACGCTCCCACCAGCAGCTTGCTTCACTTTGTAGATCCATCTCGAACCTACCGCTGATTTCCCTTTCGGTCTTGGGACAATCTCCCATGCACTGTTTCTAACAATCGAATCATACTCTTCCACCATGGCATCTACCCATGCGGGATCCTCCATAGCTTCCTCGAAAGAGGATGGCTCTGTCGTGATACAATTGCTCATCATAGCCATGTATCTAGTAAATCGGTCAGGCGACTGTCTCTGTCTGTGCTATGATGTAGGAACTCCTACATTCTGCACTGCAACAATATTCAATCGCTCAGCTTCTATAGTGCGCTTCCGCCCTCTGATGTTTGGCGCTGCATGAGTGGTTTCTTCCACTACATGAACCTCCTCTTGTGGCTGATCCACATCTTGAGGCTCATCTTTAGGAACAAGTAGCTCCTCCTCTGCATGCAATTGTAGCTCCCTCTCAAGCGACAACTTCATGGCTTTCTCCTCATGAAATTTGATATCCCGTCACACGAAAGTCATCCGACTGTCTGGAAAATACACACGATAATTGTGGGGTGTTTCTGTGTACCCCACAAATATCCCAACCTCTTCAGTCGGCTCCAGCTTCTTCCTGGCATCCTTCATCACATGAATGTAAATAGGTGAGCCAAAAATCTTCAAATGAGAAATATCAGGCTTCTTACCAAAAAACGCCTCTTCGGGTGTACTCATGCCAAGTACTCTATGAGGACAACGGTTTTGCACATAAACCACAGTGTTTCATGCTTCAGCCCACAAGTGTATGGGAAGGCCCTGATCATGCAACATCGCATGTGCAGCACCCACGATCGTTCTGTTCTTTCTCTCCGCGACCCCATTCTGCTGTGGGTTATGAGGCGCTATGAGTTCTCTTCGAATTCCTTCTTTGCTATAGAAGTCTTTGAATTCACCCGAGATGTATTCACCACCATTATCGCTCCTTAGAGCTTTCACTTTCTTCCCCGACTATTTCTCAACCGCCGCCTTGAACTCATAGAACTTTGAGTATGTCTCACTTTCTTCTTCTCCTCATTGAAGGAAGATCCGCCCTTACGAAAGTCATCAACAAATATCACATAATACCTCTGCTTTTCTGTCGAAGCTACTGAGAAAGGTCCACACACGTCTGTGTGAATTCTCTCAAGGATCGTCGTGGCGTGACTATCCTTCTCGTGAAAGGTGGCTTTCACAAATTTTCCCAAAGTACATCCCTTGCACTGATCTGACTACGCAAGTGTACCTTTGGGAAGCCCAGTAGAAATCTGCTGCAAACAACATCATAACCCTTGTATTCCAACATCGCTACGGAGATCAGATTCTTCTTCAATCCTAGAACATGCATGACATCCTTCAAGATGAAAGGTTTACAGGACTCCCTCTCAAAGGAAATGGTCCCGATACCAGTCACACTGTATCTACCATCATCGCCCATCTCGATGTGCACTCAAAGATCCTTTTCCTCCAGATCACTAAACAAATTTGTCTCTGGTCATATGGGAAGACGCACCACTGTCAAGAAACCACACCGATCCCATCACACTTGAAACCAAGCATGCGATCAAAGAAAAATATAGCTCAAACTGCGAGGCTAAGGCCTCTCCAACCGCATCTAGCAACCCTTTATTCTTCTTCTTCGTGGACAATTAGAGGTGAATGCACTATGGCCGGTGATGTTGAAAGAACTTCACCTTGGACAACTGCCTTCGTCTTTAGTACCGCATTGAGAAGGATTTTTCTTCCCTTCCTTTCCTTGCTTTGGAAACCAAAGCGCAATTTTCTTCATCTTCATTCTTCGATGAAGATCCATCCCCGGTACCCCGCCTTATCTCCTCCTCGCACAAGATTTGACCAAAGTCGCTCCCATCCCGGTAGTTTCTCCTCGTCCATTGAGAGAGTCTTCATAGCTATGCCAACTCTTCGGAAGCCTAAGGAGAGCCAAGCTCACTAAGTCTTCTTCATCAACAGTAACCCCCACACTTCCTAGCTCATCCTTGCAGTGGACAAAATTCGTGAGGTATTTTGGTATACTGTCACCTTTCTCCATTTTTATTTTTCTGAGCTTGTCTTTAAGTGCGAACTTCCTCTGGTCACTTTTGCTTTGGAAAAAATCTGTCAAAGCCTTCCACATTAAGAATGGAGTGGATTTCCTGTGAAGGCTAGACACAATGTGGTCCTTCACACCTTCCAACAGAATCCTTCGACACTTTTCTACCTTATTTTTCCATGCGTCAAGTGCGGCTGCATCGCTAGAACCCGGCTTAGGAACATCGCTATCAATGAACTCCTTCAACCCATTATCATCCAGCACAGCCTCCATCTTGTCCTTCCATGATGTGTAATTCAAGCTGCCATCAAGGGCATACTCCAATCGCAATCCGTTGAAAGACATTTCAATGAATGCTCAACTTCGACAACAAGAAAACACTGCAGCAAATTCGAATTCCACCAACACAAAACTCGACCGCTTCAATAATTGCAATCTCCTCCTATGATCAATATAGCTCTGATACCATGTAGAAATTATATAAATTATGTGTTTTATGTCCAAGATTCTCCTGATCTCACACTATTTTAACTTCATGCAAAATACAGAATCTATTCCACCATTGATCATTTGTGGAAATTAAATCAAGATTGTAATGCACACATGAAACAATAAAAATTCACACACATTAACACAGTTGTTTAACGGGAAAGCCTGAAGCTGAAAACCCAAACTATCTGTATATAATATATGTCATAGAGATCATGTAAAAATCCTCATACAAAGCTGATCATATCAAGCTCTCAGTACAATACAATCGCTACACACTAATTAGGCCCGATCTTGCAAATCCATGCACCGATATTTGCCACCTGCTAGCCTGCCTCTACTGCGCAATCCCTGCTGAAGAATGGCTCTGAATGAACTTGAATCCACCAAGCTTGCACTGCGCAATCCTCATTGGCATCTCCATCGAGTGTTGGATGAAATCAATGCATCACTATAGTCACAACTGATAGTCACACTTTCTCTTTCACCTATCTCTCCACTGGTCTCCACTGAAACTACCATGCATTGTAGTTAACTGATGTATTCTTTAGTTGATTAATGAGTTATTATTTAGTGAATTAATTAAATAATTAATTCACACCACTCTCACTAGTGTATCAATCAGTTAGACTAGATACAACTAGCTCAACTGAGTCTAACTGAGTTAAACTAAATACAACTCCACCAACTACTTCTCCAACTCCACCAAACTCTGTCACATGAGTTCTAACTAAATTCCTCCATGCATTAGCTCCATTAAACCCTCAGGAATAGCGTAATTCCTTCTTTCAGCTGTTGTGCCACATCTATGCACTTAACTGAAGTGCTCCAAGAGAATAAGATAATGTTTAGAGTCCAAATATTATTAAGAGCTAATAATATTCGACATATCTATTTTTAGACTGGCAATCTAAAAATAGACTCCGCCCAATATGTCTAAAAATAGAAGTCCATCTATTTTTCCAACTTAACCAACCATCCACAAATAGCATCCTACAACTCATAGAATATGATCGACATGTCTAAAAATAGACTTTGCGCCAAAAATAGCCTGCGGGCCCACTTAGTGAAGGCGACTCTTTTCACTAAGCTCATCATCTTGTTGAATCTCAACCTGTTCATTGAGCTGACTTGTAGAAGATGTCTTCCAGCGTTTTGTAGGTTGTCTTGAAGAGTATATTCATCACGAATTATGTCGGTGTTTAGTACCATTCTTGAGCCATATTATTGA
Source organism: Pinus albicaulis (assembly GCA_034641835.2). Lineage (NCBI taxonomy): Eukaryota > Viridiplantae > Streptophyta > Pinopsida > Pinales > Pinaceae > Pinus > Pinus albicaulis. The sequence goes on along the minus strand of CM076578.1, from coordinate 648,778,270 downwards.
GCTTCTTTGACAAGGTCTTTGAGGCATACTTCAATGACTTGACTCTTCATATACATGACTCTTAATTAATACGTTTATGACAAGATGACAAATCCCTAAAAGACATCAAGAAGAACTATTTTGACCTATAATATAAACCTTTCTCATGAAACCCATGAAGCAAGCTTAACAAAAATACATTTTATTAGCTTTGTCTTCTTCATTACATAAATACATATTTACATATTCAATATGAAGATTGAACCTAGTTACACTTTCCAACGCTCCCTCTTAACTAGGGAGGTATTCATAATGGTACATGGTTGCTTTCAATCTGAAGAATCGGATTAGTAATCACATTTGTATAGCATCATGTCAACCAACATTGTCCTAATGCAAGGCCTTGACTAACAGCCCCATCTTTCAATGAGACAATGGGATACAATGTTGGCGAGACACATGACTTGTAGACACCATATTTATTGTCTCTCCAAGGTACATACTCCACCCGAGTGTTCCCAAAGTATGACCTTCTTGGACTATTCTTCTCTTTGGTAGCTGCCCTCAAATAATATCGATCCCTGACTAGTATTGTCTTGAATGCCCTATCTCATTCTCAAAGAGTATCGTATGCTAGATGATTCGACCAATCCTCCATTTTGTCTTCCAGGTGAAGACCAGAATGATGTGTTTATCCATTCTCTCCTCATGGAATTCACCAATACTTGTGGTTTTTAGTCTCGGTCTAGTGCATGACACATGAATTTAGAGAACCATATCCATCACTTCCTTTTAATTCTGTAAGTACATGCTTAAAGTTTCTTCCAAGTAAGAAACCTAGTACCAGGCTCCCTCTTAACCAGGGACGTGCAACAGGAATGATGAAAACACCCAGATGCTCATGAAGAATTCCTATCCTTGATGTAATGGATTTTGATATTGAGGAATATTCAACTTTAGCTCCATAAGGCACAGATCATCCATCACTTTCATCCATTATTCATGTCATTTACTAGAAAGTGATTCATCGGTCTTTCACATATGGTCCACCTTTATGCCATGCTATTTTTCTTTGACCATGTCCCAAGGATATTAGATCCTTCCACATGGTTGGCAACCCTGCATAAACTTATCCACATAAACATATACATAATAAATTTTAAATCAAATGTTACCTCAGTGATGATCTTTCACCATGACATCTTCCTGTAGGCATCGGCGTACTTTATTCAAATTGAAACATTTCTTAAAGATATGTATTATCAAGGGTATTATTCTTTACCATACTTCTATCAGAGTCCACATATCTTCCAAGGAGATCTCCTAGTCACATCTTCTTGGCTTCAAGATGATAACCTCTTCTTGACATGGTTGCACTTCATGATCTCTTCCTTTCCTTCTCCACACAGCTTCATTCCCAGGAACTTCCAGTATCTAGTTCCTTGTTTGTATACAACCACGTCATATTCTATATGAGGACATATTGTGTTGATTTCATCTGTTAGTGACAACTTATGTAATGAAAGAGATCCTCCTTTCTCTGATCATACTTCTAAAGGTAGAATTATATCACCTGCAACTATAAGACATGACTTCATAGCATCCAGTGTTAGCATATAAATATATGTACCTCATGTTTTTCCTTTTGAGTCATCCTGCATCGATTTATTTAGAATGAATAAATTCATTCCCTTGACCCGCTTTATCAATATGTCATCATATCCTAATCCCAAAAAAAAATTTCCATATTGATTATTGAACGATGATCCTTGATCTTGATGACTGCCTTCCATCAATGTTGTTATCAATGAGCTTTCCAAGAGCTAATTCTTTCATAGTTGCATTGCAGACATATTTGTATGACAAGTGATCCTTCCATGCTTTTATTATGTTGTCATTAACATACAATTATTCCTATCATACTATTTTACAACCGACAAAAATCACTTATAGAGGAAGATGATCTCAATCATAGTAGAGATCATTCGCTTCTTCTTTCTTAGATTTCCTTGCATCAGGTTCTTCACTTTCATCAGTGACATGGGCTTATTCCTTTTCCTTATTATCTTTTCCAGATTTAGGACAATCCCTTTTATAATGCCAAATTTCTTTATATCCAAAACAGTGTACCTTGTCCATATTTTTCATTTTATTTTGAGCACCAAATTTACTGAATCTTCCTTTCTTCCTGGACATGGTTGCAAAGGCTTGATTCCCTTCACTTGATCTTGTATCAACTTTGTCTTTCAATCTTCTTTCCACTATTTTACATAGATACCATAGATTTAGGAATGGTATTGTTTCTTTCTTCCCGTATAAGCTTGAAGTAAAGTTTCCCCATTCTTCTGGTAGAGCATTCAACACCACTATAGTCATCTCACTATCAGACATTACTTCTCCCAATTCCTGTAGTTGATCTCTTATTTCAGAAATCATCATAAAATATGAAGTGATTCCTTCCTCTCTTGACAATTTCATCTTATATAGTTATTGTCTCAAAGAGATTGCTTCTCCTGCAATACTCACAAAGAATAGCTCCACCAGTTTCTCATATATTTCTTTTGCGGTTTCCAGTTTTTATACATAGGGTATGAGTGAGTCCTTAATGGATTCTATGAGAATCCTCTGGGCTCTGATTTCTCCTTTCCTGTACTTGGCACGAGCTGGAGCATATTCTTTTGAGGGTTGAATTGTGGATCCTTTTATGTAGCCCATGACTTCATCTTAGATTTGATTCAAATATGTCCTCTTCTTTCATGCACTGAAGTTTGATGACCCTGTTAGGGTCCTATAATTATAGGGAATCATAATTTTGAATTGGCTATGATTTTACCATGTAATATTGCACATACTTTGCATTTCTGCAAATGATTCCCATATTAGAAATGAAAAGAAATGGGTAGGTACAAACCTGACTAAAAGCATCATTATGCTTATCTCTAATTAAGAACTCCAAAGATTTAATAAAGAAGGAGAGCAGAGAAATATTCTATCCTAATTATAAACTATCCAAAAGATTATAACTAATTAAATCCCTTTTTTACCCCTTACTTCACAAAACCCTATTAATATAAATTTTTGGACTTTATATTAATTTCTCCCCAAAATTCCATGAGTTTCTTTACATTTGCAAAAACCTAATTAATATAAATTTTGTAATTTATATTAATTTCTCCCCGCAAACCTATACTACCTCTTACCCCTGAAAATTCAACCTATGGCCCACCCTGCACTAAGAATTAAACCCCCTTCATTTTATTTTCCTCGAGATTCGTATAAATGAACGGCTAAAATTATGTTTCGCTTCCAATATTTAACAAGGGGGGTGTGAAATGGGTAGTTTATTATTACCGTGTTTTACCAGCTGTCATTTTCACGTGCTCTCACACCCCCCCTCCTCCAAATACTACTTGCCCCCCGTGCGAAAACCATTAACTGTTTTGGTTTTGAATCTTATAAATGTGGCGAGAATGAAATTTCTTAATACTATGAAATAAAAATTATATGGATGGAAAGAGATGAAGTAAAATGAGATTCATAAGAAATGGAAGGCTAAGTGGGTGAATTGATTTTACAGCTACATGTCAAATGGAATTCACCGATGCAAGAAAATTTCAAGAGAAAATCTGATGAATAGTTTGCAGACATAGGTTCATGTACAGAGCTTCATGTAAGCAGTTTTACATATGTTGGTATCCCGTGTTTTGACAGTTTGGAAAATCAAAAGACAAGGCAACATTAGAACCAATATTTAGAGTTCCAGGATCTAGTCCTCCTGTTCTCAGAGAGGGATCTCTCAAATATTTGTTTGCAAAGGTTTATCTTGTTTGCTTTGGTTATGGATTTTAGACTAGTTATTTAAGTGCAAATGTTTGTTTGGTTGGATTGAGTTGACACAGCAGAACATGAAAGGTCTAGGAAAGATAGACAGAAAGAAAAAGTGTGCGGTTCATTGGGCTATGGAGTCAAAATAAGGTCATGACAAACTCATCAATGGATATGGGATATGAAAGGGCAAATCTAACTTGGCCACAGGATCCTTTGTTTTGGAATGAGATGGACATTAATGATTTGGAAAGAGAAGTTTAATTCTCAACAAAGGGAACTTGAAAAAATAACTTAACAATAAAGAGATATTTGATAGACAGGGCTAACCATTAATTCTACAAACATTCTTTAAGCAAATAATGACTTCAAGACAACTTTTAAAATGAAATCTAAGATTCGGGGAACTCCCTATTTCCTCAAAGATTTTATTTTAAAGGACTTAGAAAACATAAACGATTCACTGATAGCTGCATTCATAGAAGAGGGAACACCTAAATAACATCTATGCTTGCAACTATAAAGACCTTCAAAACAACTGTTCAAGCAGGGGCAAAGGGTAAGATCAAAACCGACCTCTTTGATTAACTTAAGAAAATGGTACTTCAAAGGGAGACTTCAATAACAGCTTTCAAGTGATGGCAGACAAGCAGGGAGAACCATAAATCATGTTGAAACCAACTATTTGAGCTATCAAGGAAATAAACAAGCATGAAGACTAAAGAGAAGGTTTAAAGCCTCTAAAATACTTCAGCAGAAGAAAACATAAAACAGTGAAGGATGAACAGGTCTAAGGTGCTTCCAGGAGTCATTTCTTAGCCTAAAAATTTCAACCTACTGTAGTAAGAGATTATGAAACATAATGAAAATAGGAGAAAACATTAAACAGTTAAAATACTTCACCAACAACCAAGCTCATGAATCCAATGATAGAGCCTTCTCAGGAACGGGCATGCAACAACATCATCAAGGCATCCAAGACTTCAATTTGTTTTCAACTTCAACAGACTCGTATATTTATTTCAGAGAGTTTCAATGTTACAACCTGTGATCAAACAGCAACCAACAACCAACAATTTCTCATCTTCTTCTGAGGTATTTATAGAAGAATGAGGAGGTGATCTAAGAAAATATCTCTCAGGATAATTAATACAGGTTCAAGACTTCTTGGCCTTTTGAGGGGCTCGAGGAAGAAATTTACAGGTGGATCAATGTATTAACTATTTTACAATAAATATCAAAGCTCGGTGGGAGCTTTATTTTGACTTTGACGCTCTGTGTGTTGTGTGGAGTAACCCCGTAGATATTTTCTGCATTGATTTCCTTGCAGAAGTAACTCCCTGGCTGCGCTGAGGCAAAATCTGATCTTCTTCAATAACTTCGGCCTCTGTTTGAAAGGTTTGAGGCAATAGGTGGCTTTGTGGTAGCTGAGGAATCAATTTGCCTCAAGATGTGGTGGTGGAGGCTTTCTGTCTGATAAAACACTTTAGGATTTCTTATTAATTTTGTCTTAATTCGAGGGATTAGGATTTTGATATTCAATCTTAGCCGTAATCCTGCAAATCTCTCTTCTATCTTCAATCTTCTGTGCTTTATTTTCAAAACTGATACTCTTTAGCTGTTCTTTCGAATAAAACAGCGTCTTGTCGATGTGCAGGGCCACGCTGGGCTTTACGGCATCAATGCTCACAGAGCACCGACGAAACATGGAATGGAGCCCCGCGGATGGCTTCTCTTTAATGAAACGAAGGCATGAGAATCGTCATTCCCAGCCCTCGGCATTTCTTCGTAATACAACGGAAAACCATTTAAAACACCTGCATAAAACACAAAACAATTAAGAAATCCTGCGAAATGGGTTAGACTGCTTCAGAAGGCGGAAAGGAGCGTAGCCTTCGGATGAAGGCAACTATGAGTGATAACCTGCATGTTATGTGCAGTGTTCTGTGGCTGCTGGGTGGGTGTGTTTGTGCAGGTGTTGAGAGAGTTGCAATCGGGGGGGAAAACAAAACGCATGCGATTGAATTTGTGCTACGATTGAGCGATGACCGTTGATCTGAGGATCAGATCAAACGGCGGGAAATGAATCGGCGAGTTTGGAAACAGCAGTAAGACTTGTGATCGGAGGGAAAGAGGACCGTTGGATCTTGGAAGGCGGAGAGGAGATCAACGGTGAACAACCAATCGGAGATCGGCAATCGGAGGCGAGATAAAACGCATGCGATTAAAACTTGCGATGCGATTGAGCGCAGGCCGTTGGATCAAAGGATTAGATCAACGGTCGGGATTGAATCGGGGATCGGCAATCGGGGGTGAAACAAAACGCATGCGATTGAAATTTCCAATGCGACGTAGCGATGGCCGTTTGATCAGCGTTAGATCAATGGCGGGGATTAGTTCTAGAGTGAACCGGTGGAAATAACTTTATAACATATGAAACCCAAAGTTTTTAACAAAAACAAAGGTTTTTTGATGGATCGGGATATACATATAATATGAAATGGCTGGCGCCCGTTTGCGGGGCCGTCGGATATATGGAAAACAATGGGCCCGAGGCTTTATTTAATAAAGGCCAATCGCAATCGGAACTGCGGGAGTAGTCTTTCCGATCAACCCATTATAAATCTTCCGATCGCGATTGCGCGATCGGTCTTTTTGATCAACCCATTAGATTATTTCAATATGTGACGTTTTTAAGTTGAAACTTTGGATAAGCGGGTTTTGGATTTTTTCAAAGGAAAAATTGATTTGGGAATGAAATATTCATAAGGTTTAAGCGCCAAGGGCGGGCTCAAAATCATATGAAAATAATATGATCGAGGGTTTTATATGCAAAGGCTAATCGCAATCGAAGTTTTGTAATGGTTCAAAGACATGCACCCTTGGATATTTGCAATGCGATTAGCGCCGGAAAGATTTGGCGTTTGGTTTTGATGCATGGGCATGTGGGGGGAAGTGGTTTAGGACTTAGCCCAAGGGGCTTAGGTCCATAGCAATAAAACTTGTTTTTTATGAAAAATTTCAAGTTTTTTTTTTTTTTTTAAATGGATTTGGGGGTTTCGTCACAGCTCAAAAAGAAGTTTTAAACCATGTCAGGAGTATTTTCATGAATGGAAGGAGAAACTTATGAAAAGTAGAGGAATAATATGGAGAAAAGGGGGAGTAAATGAAGGTTAGTTATGAGTGGGAGAAAGGGGAAAAATGATGGTTTCTTTAGCAGTTTCTTACATGAAATCAGCAGAATTAATAGAAACAGTAATGAGGATTTTGGACAGACGCATGAGGCCTACAAGGAGTCTTCAAGAGCCAACAATTTTTTAGTGATAAAATTTGTTCCTTGGAGGCTCCAAAAATATTTAGCCACCTTTTGGTATAACAAAATATTATAGGTGGCTAACAGTGGCTCCACTTGGGGATGGTGCCTTCTTGAAGGCATCAAGAACTTCATAATTGCATTCTCCGGGAGGTTGATCTGTGCCTGATCCATTGGGTTGCCCTTCCTTTACCGGATGATCTGGTTTTGAAAACTTTTTAGCAGCTATGAAAACAATGGACTTTCATTAATACAAACTTTCTACCTACCCAATCCTACTTATCTAACATTTTTTCTTCATCAGAGTGCACTTGGATTGGCAAACTCTTTTCACAACATTTTATTCTTTTGAAAGCATAAAAACTAATGTACTTCTACTCCTTATTTCTCCCTGAACTCAGATTAAACAGTTGAGCTCAGATATTCCTCTACCTAATCTACTGTCTTTTGGGGTTAAACTGTCCAACAGACTTTTATTCTCTAATTTTTACAACTGAAATTCAAAAACAGTCAAGTCAAGTTTAAGCTCTTTTGACCTGCTGTGATCTATGCCATAAAAACAAGCTGCACATAGATTATTATTTGCAAAAAATAGAAACAAAAAGGAAGGCTTAAGACCTGAAAGTCTCATCATGGCCTTCTCTTCCTTCACAGCTCTGTTTTTTCTTCTGTGTGAGCTGTCTTTGCTTTTCTTCCGGCTCAGGTTTTAAGTTGATTAGAACCAGATCTTTATATATTTTTTAACTCAGAAGATAAAACAGATTTGAGTCATTCTTCTTTGGAAACCTTGGTTCAGATTTTGAGTTTGTTTGAACCTTCAATTTCTAACCTGAACTATCTACTGATAAGCCAAGATTAAGCAGTTTGGAAAATCGAATTCACTATCCTATCAGCAGAAAATTTAACACTAATTAGTCAAGATTAAATTGTTTGACTAATTAGAAGTGTGTTTTTCAGGAGTGGCATTTGGGCTTGCACACTTTCAGATTTATCTCTTTTTTGGTATGGGGCTATACCTTACTTGTTTTCACAATCTGCCCTCTTTTCTTTTCTTTGTTTTTGTGTTTCTAATTTTTCATAACTTTGAATGTCATGGTTAGACTATGATATTTACAATGATAAAAACAAAAAATGCTTTGAAACTTAAGATTCTTGGCAGAAATAATGCTTGAGCATCCTACCATTGACTGGACCTCCATATAGGTCTTCTCCATTCATTTCTTTCAAGAAAAATGTATTATGACCCCTCTCAGCATGAATAATATATGGCCCTTTCCACAAGTTCTCAAACTTTCCATGTTTCCCCTTCTCTTCTCTCCTTGAATCCCATTTAAGAACAACACTTCCAATCTGGAAGTTGTTTACCTTAGTCCTTTTATCAAATTGCTTCTTCATATTTTCTTGGACTAACTGTGTTCTTTCATAAACTTCTTCTCGAGTCTGCTGCAAATGAATTGTTTGGTTGATCCTCCTCTGCATATCATTTTCTTCAACCTGTACTTCTTGAAGGAGCTTCATGACTAGAACTCCTAAAGAGGTAGGAAAGATTGCATCCATGCCATAAACTAACTGATAGGGGGACATATTTAGTGATTTCTTTGTGGTTAGTTGATCAGCCCATAAGGCATGAACCAGCTTACTGTGCCATGATGTTCTATTTTCTTCCAACAGCTTTTTAATGATATTAATGAGACTCTTGTTGGAGGATTCAGCTAATCCATTCCCTTGGGGATAGTAAGCAGTGTAATGGCCCAAGGTTATATGGTATTTGTGACAGAAATCAACCATCTTTTTGGATTTGAAAGCAGCAGCATTGTCTGTTATGATTTTTCTGGGAAAACCAAATCTGGATAGGATATGGGTTTCAAGAAACTTGATAATGACATAGTCATTAGCATTCCTGGTAGGTATAGCTTCTATCCATTTGGTGAAGAAGTCAGTGGCTGTAAGGATCCACTTACGTTGAGCTGAGGAAGATGGATGAATTTCTCCAATGAAGTCCAGCCCCCATTGTTGAAAAGGTGCCTCAACTCTGATAGGATGTAGGGGTAAGGGAAGGAGCTTTCTCTTGCCATCAAATATTTGACACTTATGGCAAGACATGACCATCTTTTGAGTGTCTGGGAAAAGGGTGGGCCAATAGTAACCTGATCTGAGAATTTTGTTTGCTGTGGCCTTCCAGTAGAGGTGTCCTCCACATTCACCATCATGCAATTCATGCATAATTTTTCCTGCATCATCTTCAAGTAGACATTTAAGCAAAATTCCAACAGCATTTTTCCAATATAATACTCCATTTAATATGCAAAAACTCAAAGCCTTTTGTTTCAAGAATCTAGCCTTAGTTTTAGATAAAGAAGGAGGGGTATTTAAATATAAAAGCACATAAACAATGTCAGCATACCAAGGAGAATTCAGAAAGGTTTCTTCAATAAAAGAAGCATCAGATTCTTCTATTTCTTCCAACACATCTACCATATTTATGTCTAATGCTTGGAAGTTAGACTCAGCCATGAGTTTTTCTAATCCTTGCCCTTTTACTATTTTGGTGGGCCTAATTTCTAAGTCATATTCAAGAATAGTTGCAATCCATTTTCCCCTTTTACCATCAGGGTCTTGACTTAGAATATCCTTGACAACAGTATGTGGAACAAAAGCAATTATGTGAGAGTGTAAAATATAGACCCTAAAGTCTTTTAAAGCTTTCACTAATGCTAAGGCTTGCTTCTCCATGATGTTATAATTGAGAGGAGCGTCTCTTAAGGCCCTACTAAAAAAGGATATTGGTTGTTCTTGGCCTAAATCATTTTTCTGAAGCAAAACTACAGCTATTGTATGTTCAGATGCGAAAGAAAAAATATAAAAGTCTTTGGTAAAATCAGGACTAATCAGGACTGGTGTTCGGGTAAGAGCTTGTTTGACCAGTTCGAATGATTGTTTAGCTGGTAAAGTCCATTTTACACCCACGTTTTTCTTAAGCATGTTTGTAATGTTTTTTAATAGCTCAGAAAGGTTGGGAATAAACCTTCTCAAAAAATTTATCTTTCCAATGAAGGATTGCAATTCTTTGAGGCTTCTAGGATGGCTAATGTGCAATATGCCATCTATCCTTGTAGGGTCTATTTTGATTTCTTCTTCTGAAATTATGTGACCAAGGAGCTTCCCTTCTTGGAGTCCAAAGAGGGTCTTCTTTGGATTCAGTGATAAGCCAAATTTCCTACATTTCTCGAAGACCTTCCTTAGGTGAATCAAATGGTCTTCATCAGTTTTTGAGAAAACCGTTATGTCGTCAAGGTAAATAATTATAAAATAGCCAATATCTTCAGAAAAGGCTATGTCCATGGCCCTTTGGAAGGTGGCCCCTGCGTTCATTAATCCGAAAGGCATTTTGACATACATAAAGGTGCCCCAAGGTGTGGTAAAAGCAGTTTTGATTTGATCACTTGGGAACACTAACACCTAATTGTAACCCGAGAAACCATCTAAAAGGGATATTCTTCTTGACCCGGCTACTCTTTGAAGTATATGGTCCATTTTGGGCAAGGGGTAGTTGTCTTTTAAAGAGGCTCTGTTTAAATTTCTGAAGTCAATACAGAGCCTGATTTCCCCAGTTTTCTTTCTAACAGAAACTAAGTTTGATACCCATTCTGAAAATCTAATGGGTACGATGATGCCAGCATTATACATTTTCTCAATTTCTGCCTTAACCAAAGGTAGTAAAAGAGGATTTATTCTCCTTAGTTTTTTCTTGAAAGGCTTTTGATTTTCCTTCAAGGGGATTTTATGCTGGATGATGCTGGTGTTTGGTCTCAACCTAGTCTCCTAAATTGAGTTCATTTAATTGTCAACCAGGGTTGGTAAACTGCTGAAGTGAAGTGCACCGTATGTGCCTAGGTGTTTGTCTCTTAATGCATTGTGTTTAGTGTTTTATGATGTTTTTGGTCTTTTGTGATGATTTATGATGTTTTTGGTCTTTTGGTAGTTTTATGTTCACAAGGAAAATGACTAGAAAGCTAGTGGAAAGAAGCTAATGACTAAAAACAGAGTGAAGCCTAATTAGTTGATGACAAGTGACAAATGCAAAGGCAAATACTGAGAAAAAATCAAACTTAAACTATGATTTAAGCAGAATACCAAGCTTGATAATGACTTGAAGGAAATGAATCAAAACATAAACTTAACTTGTCCAATTCTTTCATCAAAGGTATTTTGGGAGAGTTTGAGAAATGGTCAGCTAAGTATACAAATTCTCCTAATATAAACAATTAAACAATCAGCTTATAATGAGACAATATTTTATCCATGATTAAAGATTTGTAGAAACATATTTGGATAAAAATATTGTTGACATCATAGGATCTTCTACTCTAAGACTAGTTCCTAACTCTATTCTACAACTTAGTTTGATACCACTACACTTCACTCAAAGGTTATAGATTTTTAGAATAGTCTTTTGTGGAAATGTTTGTTTGTGAGATGATAAAGGAAGTTGCAAAAGTACTTCAGGCCTTGAAATGATACTGTCTTATGTTCATATGGTTATGAATCAATTATAGATTTGGAACAAGAAGAGGTTTTGTAAATAATGAAGGCTGTTTTGTTAAGTTTAACAACTGAAGTAATCTAATATGCAGTGGATGACAACTAAATGTGGAGTGAAAATGCAATGAGTTAAGCTAAAACTGAACTTAAGATGTCACTAGTCTAAAATAGTGCTAAACTAACAAGTCATTATCAAACTCAAAACAAAATAACAGAGCATGAGTTAAATGCAATTAGACTCTGGAGTATCCTAACTAAGTTATCATGCATTAATCTATGGGATTATACAGTCTGTTTTGTCCATCATGATTGGTATTTTGGAAGAGTTTCTTAGAACAATCCTGACTGTACAATTCAGTGCAAATGCAAACATAAAGACTGAAAGCAATTAAAAACTAAGATATCATAGCTATCTCCTACCCATCATTATGATATTTTGGAAGAGCGTTTTAAGAGCAAGGTCGGCTATGTTACTTAGTGAAAACAAACAACTGAAACATTCATTATCACAGTCATGCCTTAGACATCATAAGGATTTTTTGGAAGAGTTTCTTCTTTTGGAAGAGTGTTTAGAACAAGTATAACTGTGATAGTGAACAAAAGAAATTACAATTAAATCCTACAACACTATAGCCATCTCCCATTCGTTATCATGATCTTTTGGAAGAGTTTCTTCTTTTGGAAGATTTTTTAGAACGAGTATAACTATAGTGGCTAATGAAATTAACTATGAACTCAAACTTCAAAAACGTAAAGGCAACTAAGATACTTATCTAAATTACGCAAGTAAAACCGTGCAGGAGGCAGGGGCCCTCTACCACCAGACAGAATCTAACTCCAAATCAAATCAACGCTTTCAAAACAATGTTGTCTTCTTCATTAAAGGAGAAATAACTTGAACAGAGTAATCTGCGTCTTCAGAAATGTAGCATAAAATCTAAGCAAAATCTAGAACAAAAATCTAGCCTATCTCTCAGTTTCCCAAGTGTTTTTATAACAAATTTACATAACAAGACTTGCAACAATTCGAGGATCATTGTCTTTCCTTATCGAAATCATACTAGGACTCTTAAAGTGGCAGCGTAAAAAGGAAAAGGACATCTGGACTAAGACAGTCCTATTAGAAATCTGCTTCCTTAAATGAATTCCCACGTACCAAAACCATATCCAGAATTCGGTTTTTCCTTCATGGTGAGCAACGAACAATGTAGACATGACGTGGAATATACCCATATGCGGTTTTTCTTGAGAGGCCACCTGGAACATGCCTAAACGTGAAGACAGCTGCAGAATTTCCGATTAGCTACGGAATGTCTGCATTCTGCAGCTAGTTCCGGTCAAAATGCATTACAATGACAAAAATCACAAAACTTAGCAAGTTAGCCATGTTCATCATTCTAAAAGTAATTTTAACTAAATTCATTGATCAATTGGGTCTGGAATAGCAATGGACAAAGGAAAATGAGGTAAAGTAAGATGAAAGAAAGCACAATCTTGAGGCTCAACATACCCCCACTGCTGACTTCTTGCATGTCCTCATGCAACATATTCCATAAACTCAGAGGCTTCTGCAAGAACATCTAATCCTCTCCTTCTTCTTTGCCTGGAAGCTAAAGATCTTCTGGGTTTTCTGATGACAAGTTTGAACCTTAGGTTGGTAAGTGCCCTGATTAGCTTCTTGTTCCTCTTTTTCAACTTTTCATTAGTCTTTTCCACTTTGTCCATATGTAGAGATAAGGTTGAGTTCATATTGGTTTTGAGTTTGACTTGTTCCTTTAGAATATCATTCTCATTTTTTATGTGTCTATTAATTATTTCCAGCTCATACCTATCCCTTCTTAACACATCTATTTCAGACAGTGGAGGACTAGGGGTTCTATCTCTACTCTCTGAAGATTTCCTTTCCAAAGTTTCAACATAGTCATAAACTTCTTGCTGAGCAGGGTCAATTTCAGGGGTTCCTTCATTAAAATCCTCTTCAACATCTTCTTCAATAGATGTTTCCTCATCTTCTATATTTATCACCCCTATTTGTTTGATCTGAGTTTTCCTTAGTTTCCCCCTAAGTCTATGGCTTCTTCTTGGCTGGGAAGATCTGTCTCCTTTTTCTGTGGCAGATTTTCTGATTACCTTCTCTTTCTTAAGTTTTCTCTTAATTTGAGTCAACTTTTCTGAGATTATTTCCTCACTACTTTCCTGGACTGTTTTGTCAATTTCAATTTTAGAAGCTCTCCATTTTCTGCTTCTCCTTGTAGGCTTTTGTTCAGGTGAGGGCTCTTTTGGCTCTTCAAAATGATTTCTTATCAAGAAATTATCCCAAGTATCATTTGTTTTGGCTAAATGGTGTTCAATTAAAATCTTAACCAAGCCATGATGGTATAGAGTTGTCTCTAAGAATTGAACCCTTCTTTGAACACAAGAAGCCATCTTTTTCAAACTTTGAAGGAAGAAATAGGGCAAATTTAACTCTTCCTCCAGAAAATGCATTATCAGTCTAATATGGTAAACATAAAATGTGCCATATCTACCTTCACATGTAATAATTTTTTGTAGAATAAGCAGTATGTTTCTCCATTTATTTTTCAATGCAGAACTTGGAATTCCTTTCTTAAACACAGTGATATCCATACCTGGTGATTTTAGAATTTGTTTCCATGATTCATTATGGAATTCTCTGTTTTTGAACGATCTCTCTCCATTTCTAAGCAATCTCGTTGCTTCTGCAATGAAAACCTCAATGACAGTGAACTTAACATCTCCCACTTCAACCTCAGCTCCTCTAAATGACCTTGCAAATGTTTTAGTGACTTCTTTGTGGAAGCCATTAAATTTCTCAAGAAATTGTAGCCATCCTACCTATTGCAACATTTATTTACATTGAGGGTATCCTTCCAGGTATTTTGTACCCATTGGTTCGGTTCTTACAATAAGGCCCATAATTGCTTCTTCAATGTTCAGATTAATACTCTTTCTGCCCACGGAAACAATAACTTTCACCTTCGAATTGATATACCTCTGGTTCTCGGTGACAATGGCTTCAAACTTCGGACTGATATGCCTCTGGTTGAAAGTGACAACGGCTTCAAACTTCGGCTGATATGCCTCTGGTTTACAGTGACAATGGCTTCAAATTCCACACTGATATATCTATGTCTCTCGGTGATAATGGCTTCAAATTCCACACTGCTATACCTCTGTGTTTATAGTGATAATGCTCAATCTCTGCTCACGGTGATAGTGCTTTAATCTCTGCTCACGGTGATAGTGCTTTGATATATAAACTGATATACCCTTTGCTCTGCTCACGGTGATAGGGATATCTCTATTTTGCGGAATGAAGGGCTAGCTACAGAATGGAGTGATGGAAGTAGTTACGGAATGAGTTAATGGAGTGAGGTGGAGAAAACGAATTAATGAGTGAAAAGACTGCGGAGATTTTTACAACGGAAAAGAAAATCATCATTGAATGATTTGGTTGGGTGACGTGAAGAAATCAAACACTTCAGCCTTTTTAACCGCTTAAATGATGTCGGGTATAGAATTTGAAATGAGAGATTTTTATCCAAAGTTTATGGAGGGTATATTGGTCATGATCAATAAAAATAATCAAAACAACTTTTTCGAATGATTCATAACTAAAACTATGCTAAACTTTATGAAATGCCATTATAATCAAAACTTGTTACCTCTGCTTTTCATTTGCTTTTTGTGGTCTTTTTCTTCTTTGTTCTCCTTTGGAAGAGTCTTCATAATCCTTCTTGATTCTTCTTATTCATGGATATACTGGATCATCTTGTTGCAATTCAAATGTCTGCTGATTAGTGCCTTCAGGATTTGTAACTGCGGAATGACTGTATGGCTGCGGAAAGTCTGATCAGCTGCAGAATGTCTGTTAAGCTGCAGAATGTACCTGTAGAGCATTTTAATCATGGAATGGAGTGGTTTGGGATATAAGTGAGATGTTATATGAATGAAGATGGATGATGAGTCATGATATGTATGAAGTGGATGATGAAATGGAATGGATTCAGTTTATGAAATGGAGTGGAAGAACATAAGAACTGCCCTGCAATCCATGACATTTGTTATTTATTTGCAGCAAGACATCAAACTTTAAATTTTGACATGGAAATGAGGTGGATGGAGTATGGAATGAGATGAATGATATATGAAATGAAGTGAAGTATGAATGAATGAATGAAATGGAGTATGGATGGATAAGTGAATGGAGTGAAATGAAATGAGATGGATCATAAGTACAATGGATCTGAACTTATGATTTTGTAACAGCTGCTTGCAAAAACAAAATGGAAAAGTTAGAGTGTCAGAGAGACTCTGATTTTCACCCTATCTTTTCTGTATAAACATGCCAATCAATGATTGGTTTTCATGTTTATACCTTTATTTATTTATTTATTTTTCAAAGAGAAATGCTTCAGAAAATTTAATCAAGTTGATGAAGAAGAGAGATTCTTCTTCATTAACTTCACATCACTGCTTTCTTGGAACTTCTTGACAAATTCTTTTCTTGAGAGTGGTTTGTGATATAGCTTCAATCTATGACCATTCACAAGAAAAGTGACCTCTTCTTCATCTATAGTTCTGATTTTTACTGCCCCATTATCAAAAATTTCAACAATTTCATATGGCCCAAGCCAATGTGTCTGAAATTTACCTTGAAAATCCTTGAATTTTGAATCAAACAAGAGAGCCCAGTCACCCTCTTTGGATTTCTTCTCTTTGATGTACTTGTCATGCCATCTAGCCCTTTGCTGTTGGACTAGACTTGTTTTCTGAACTGCATCTTGTCTGATCTCATCCAATTCATTAATTTGCTCCAGTCTATGCTTTTGTGCCTCTGTTAAATCAAGTCCTAGCTGAACTGCCATTTTGAAAGTTTGAATCTGGAACTCTATGGGAAACAAAACTTGCTTTCCATAAACAAGTTCATAAGGAGTATGGCCTGTTGTGTTTCTCCATGTAGTTCTATAGGCCCACAAGGCTTCAGGAAGCCTATCTACCAAATCTCTTCTATGTAAATGAACAGTCTTTGTTAGGATTCCTTCAATGACCTTATTAGTAGATTCCACTTGACCATTTGCTTGTGGATGATAAGGAGTAGATTTTATATGCCTTATTTTGTACCTCTCCATCATTTGCTCCACTAGCCCTGATGTAAATTGAGCTCCTTGATCTGTAACAATTTCCCTTGGGACACCAAAACGAGTAAAAATATCCTCAAAAAGAAAAGTAACTACAGATGCTTCATTAGCAACAAGTAATGGCTTGGCTTCTACCCATTTAGTAACATAATCAGTGCAAACTAATATATACCTCTTATGTCTTGATGGAGGACTAATAGGTCCTACAAAATCCAAAGCCCATTTTTCAAAAGGTTCAATATGTACCTGAGGTTGTAATGGCATCTCACCTAAAGGAGAAAGTTTCCCTACCCTTTGGCAACTGTCACACCTTTTGACATACTCTTTAGCATCTTTAAACAAGGATGGCCAATAATATCCTAAATTAAGGATCTTATAGGCTGTCCTCTTATCTGCAAAGTGTCCGCCACAAGGTTCATCATGACATGCCTTGAGAATCTCAGGCATATCATCTTCACGAACACACCTTCTAATGATCAAATCTGGACCTGTCTTGTACAACTCATTAGCGACCCATGAATATCTTGCACTATCATTAATGATTTTTCTTTTATCACTTGCATTCATAATTGAAGGAAATTTTCCTGAAACTAAATAATTGGCAATATCAGCAAACCATGGAGTTTGAGTAGAGATTGCAAAAAGATATTCATCGGGAAATTGATCTTCAATCGGAGTGTCATCTTTGATATTTTGGATTCTAGACAGGAAATCAGCCACAGTGTTTTGTTTTCCAGGCCTATCTAGAATAGTAATGTTGAATTCTTGTAAGAGCAACAACCATCTTATAACTCTGCCATTAGTGATTGATTTGTTCATTAAATATCTAATTGCAGAATGATCAGTGTGAACAAAAGTTTCATAGCTTGTTATATAGTGTCTAAATTTGTTTATGGCATGAACAACAGCTAAAAACTCTTTTTCAGTTACAGTATAGTTTAACTCTGCAGGAGTCAAATTTTTACTGGTATAATAGATGACATAGGGAATCAAGTCTTTCTGCCCCAATACTGCTCCTAGAGCTGTATCGGAAGCATCTGTCGAGATATGAAAAGGTAACTTCCAGTTAGGTCCCCTTAATATAGGTGCTTCAAAAATTTTGGTTTTCAGGGTTTCAAAAGCTAACTGGCAATCAGAAGTCCATTTGAATTCACAATCTTTGGTAAGTAATTTGAAGAGTGGAGATGCTATCTTGGTGAAGTTTTCTATAAATCTCCGATAATATCCTTTAAATCCTAGAAAACTTCTAACATCTCTTTGACAACTTGGAATAGATAAGTTAGAGATGACTTCAACTTTTGACTCATCAACTCTAATCCCATCCCCTGAAATGTGATGCCCTAAAACAATACCTTCAGTAAACATCATAAAACATTTTTCATGACTAAGTGAAAGGTTTGCTTCTTGACATCTCTTTAAGACTTTTTCCAAGTTCTCTAAAGCTTCTTCAAAAGTGTTTCCATAAACTGTGAAATCATCCATGTATACCTCTACACAATCATGTATTAGATCTGAAAAAATTCCTAATACTGCCCTTTGGAATGTTGCAGGTGCATTACATAATCCAAATGGCAATACTCGGTAAGCATAGGTACCCCAAGGACAAGTAAATGTGGTTTTGTCTTGATCTTCAAGTGCTACTTGGATTTGGTTGTAACCACTAAACCCATCTAAGAATGAGAAGTACTTTTTGCCAGCTAATGTATCTAACACTTGATCTATGAAAGGTAAGGGAAAATGGTCTTTAAGAGTAGCTTTGTTTAGTTCTCGGTAGTCAACACATACCCTCCATTTTCCATTTTTCTTTGGAACAATTACCAAAGGAGAAACCCACTGACTATCTGAAATAGGATAGATGAAATTAACATTTAACAATTTTTGCAATTCTTCTTTAACAATTTCCCTAAGATTTGTATTCATCCGTCTTTGAGGTTGTCTAATTGGTTTGCAATTTTCCTCTATATAGATGTGATGAGTGCAAGTCTTGGGGCTTATCCCTTTCATGTCAGTGTATTCCCATGCATATGCAGAAGAATGTCTCTGTAATACTTTGACTAACTCTTCTTGTTGAGATTTTTCTAGATTCTTGTTTATGTTCAAAGTTTTGCCTGGAAAAATTTCACTTGTAGAGCTGCCAAATTTGTCCATAGAATGAAGAGACATCTACCTTGATGACAAAAACTCAATATTGGATCCCTCTTGAAACGATTCATGTTTGTGTTCTGGAGAGGATTCAAAGTTTTCTAGAGTATTCAGAATTTGATTATCTTCACTAATTTCTGAAATTGTGAAGAGTGGTTGTAAATATTCTTCATCCTCTATCCATTGGGTGTCATCTAGATCTGTAATTGTCCTAGCTGGAGGATATAAAGTGAATTTCTTAGTTGAAATACCATCAGAGATATACATATCACCGGACCTACAACTAATAAAAGCATCAGCTGTAGCCAACCAAGGTCTTCCTAATATAACAGGATGGCCTCCTAGATTATTCTTAGGAGTTAGGATCATGAAATCCGCAGGGTACTCCCAAGAATCTAGGGACACTGGAATGTCTTCTATTACCCCATCTGGTTTGATCACAGATCTGTCTGCTAATTGTAATAGTGTGGGTGTAAAGAGAAGATTAGGAAGTTTCAGTTTATCCATGATTTTTCTACTCATGATATTGATTGCTGCTCCTAAATCAATGAGTGTGTTTTGGATTTCAATTCCATTGATGTGAATTTTGACAACTGGATTTCCTGGGTCAAGATACTTTGGAATGGAAATCTTGCCCATCATAATGTCTGCTATTTGTCCTGCCAGTTGAATTTTCTTTATTTCTCTTATTCTTTTTCTTGTTTTCTTCATACTCAACTCCTTTATTGTTTTGGCTAAAATTGGAATTTCCTTGATGGCTTGTAATAATGGAATTTTAATGCAAACATTTCTCAACTCATCTAGGAAATCATAATTAGGCACCATAATTTGTTTTTCTACACCTCTATCAATTTGTAATCTTTCTGGAAAAGGAGGTATAGAAGTAGATGTGGATGGTTGCTCTAATACAGGAGTTTAAATTATTCGATCTTTTTGCTTTAATTTTTCAGTGTTTGGGTCCTGAAAAGATGTGTCTCCTTCAAGACTTTTATTCACCCGTAGAGAGTCTTCCTCAGAGTTATCTTGTTCTTGTATAATCACAGAAGGTTTCCTCTTTTCAAGTATTCTTCCAGACCTAAGTTGAACATCACTAAGGTCTAAAGGAGTAATTAAATAAGTTGGAAACTGTTGGCCTTCTATCATGTATGTGTTCCGAGGGATTTTATTATTGGGGTTTGGTATGGGTTGAGCAGGCAATTGATTTTATTTTTGAGGGAATGGTAATGAAAGTGGTTGATTTTGATGTGGTAGGTTCTGATGATGTTGTTGAGGATTTTGTTGAAAATTTTGTTGAAGATTTTGAGGAAAATTTTGTTGAGGATTTTGAGAATAAAAATGTGGGTATGGTGGATAAGATGGTGGATACTGATAGTATGGGGAGTATCTTCCATAGGGACTTTGTGATCCTTGTGCCCAAGCTGGAGATTGATTTTGAAATTGAGGCCAAGGTTGCTGCCAAGAATTCCAAGGTGGAGGTTGATTATACATTTGATCATGGAATCCTTATGTCTGAGGTCCTTGCCAAGGCCTTCTAGATACAAAATTGAGAGACTCTGTGGAATCTGTAGGAGTTTCCTCCTGAAAGACAGCCTTGAGACCAGGAAGATAAGGACAATTCTTGGTCTCATGTTTTTCAGAACAAATGACACAGGTTTCTACAACTTTTACATCCAAAGGACACTCTCTCAAGGCATGTTTCTTTCTACATTTGGGACAAAAGATTGCCAAGGCATCAGATTCAGCTTTTTGCTTGTTTTGTATCTTAAGGGTGTCTATTTGTTCACTAAGAATTCCTAAGATGTCAGATTTAAAATCATCAAGCATGTGTCCTATTTCTGATCTACTTATTGTCCCAGAAGCAGACTTACTTTCCCTTGCAAGAGCAGGATCTCTTGGACCTTTTATAGTTTTAGATTTCCCTCTTGAAAGGTTGATACATAACTCAGATATTTCAGGTAATGTGAGCTTTGATATATCCCCTTTTCCCATCATGTTAAGGATATCCAACCATTCATCCCTAATTGTTTTCAACAAAAGAGCTTTTAAGGTGTCCTGATCTAGGTTTTCCATTTTTGCTCTTTTGATGTTGTAATTAAATCTCTCCAACAAATCTTTCAAATTTTCATCTTCTTTTTGTAACATCTTAAACACTTCTTCCTTATGATTAACCGGTATACAATAATCCAAATACCTCTCTAGAAATGCTTGTTTCATGTCTTCCCATGTTCTAATAGAACTGTTGATCAGACTCATAAACCACTTCAATGTTGCTCCTTTCAAGGTTGAAGGGAATAATTTCAGTTTTTGAGCATCTTGTAAGTAGTCATAAGTTCTACACAGAACTTCAAATTCAAATAAGAAGGTTTCAGGATCTTCATTTTTAAGTCCATAGAAGTTTGGAAGGACAGAGGGTGAAATGTTTTTCATGGTTGTATTGGTTTCTTCATCAATTATAGGGAACCCAAAAGAGCTTCCTATTCTACCTCTTCCTCCATCTACACCTCTACCTCCTTCTCCTCTACCTCTACCTCCAAATAGTGTGTGTTCTCCATTAAAGACTCCTCCTCCTCCTTCTTCTGCCATGGTTGACTCTCCTATGGAAGTGGAAAGGTTTGTGTCCCTAACAGGAGTTTTTAAATCTTCTTCTATGGCAGGTTCAGTGGATGAAGTGGAAGGTTTCTCTAATGGAATAGCTGACCTTAGATCTTCCAGAAGTCCAGGATCAGTAAAGGATGGAATGTGGGTCTGAGTTGAAGGTGTACTAGCTCTGGATCTAGGTGAAACAAGTGGTGTTCTAGGAATCAAACTTCTGCTTCTGCTGCTTATAAATCTTCCCCTTGAATCTCTCTCCCTACGTATATAATTGTTTTTGGATGCTAAGAAACAAAGGTTACCTAGTTTTCACTTCCCCGGCAACGGCGCCAAAATGTTTGGTCTCAACCTAGTCTCCTAAATTGAGTTCATTTAATTGTCAACCAGGGTTGGTAAACTGCTGAAGTGAAGTGCACCGTATGTGCCTAGGTGTTTGTCTCTTAATGCATTGTGTTTAGTGTTTTATGATGTTTTTGGTCTTTTGTGATGATTTATGATGTTTTTGGTCTTTTTGGTAGTTTTATGTTCACAAAGAAAAATGATTAGAAAGCTAGTGGAAAGAAGCTACTGGTTAAAAACAGAGTGAAGCCTAATTGGTTGATGACAAATGACAAATGCAATTGCAAATATTGAAACAGAATCAAATCTAAACTATGACTAAGCAGAATACCAAGCTTGATAATGACTTGAAGGAAATGAATCAAAACATAAACTTAACTTATCCAATTCTTTCATCAAAGGTATTTTGGGAGAGTTTGAGAAATGGTCAGCTAAGTATACAAATTCTCCTAATCTAAACAATTAAAAAATCAGCTTATAATGAGACAATGTTTTATCCATGATTAAATATTTGTAGAAACATATTTGGAGAAAAATATTGTTGACATCATAGGATCTTCTACTCTAAGACTAGTTCCTAAATCTATTCTGCAACTTAGTTTGATACCACTACACTCCACTCAAAGGTTATAGATTTTTAGGATAGTCTTTTGAGGAAGTGTTTGTTTGTGAGATGATGAAGGAAGTTGCAAAAGTACTTCAGGCCTTGAAATGATACTGTCTTCTGTTCATATGGTTATGAATCAATTATAGATTTGGAACAAGAAGAGGTTTTGTAAATAATGAAGGATGTTTTGTTAAATTTAACAACTGAAGTAATCTAATATGCAGTGGATGACAACTAAATGTGGAGTGAAAATGCAATGAGTTAAGCTAAAAATGAACTTAAGATGTCACTAGTCTAAAACAGTGCTGAACTAACAAGTCATTATCAAACTCAAAACAAAATAACAGAGCCTGATTTAAATGCAATTAGACTCCAGAGTATCCTAACTAAGTTATCATGCATTAATCTATGGGATTATACAGCCTGTTTTTCCATCATGATTGGTATTTTGGAAGAGTTTCTTAGAACAATCCTGACTGTACAATTCAGTGCAAATGCAAACATAAAGACTGAAAGCAATTTTAAAAACTAAGATATCACAGCTGTCTCCTACCCATCATTATGATATTTTGGAAGAGCGTTTTAAGAGCAAGGTCAGCTATGTTACTTAGTGAAAACAAACAACTGAAACATTCGTTATCACAGTCATGCCTTAGACATCATAAGGATTTTTTGGAAGAGTTTCTTCTTTTGGAAGAGTGTTTAGAACAAGTATAACTGTGATAGTGAACAAAAGAAATTACAATTAAATCCTACAACAATATAGCCATCTCCCATTCGTTATCATGATCTTTTGGAAGAGTTTCTTCTTTTGGAAGAGTTTTTAGAACGAGTATAACTATAGTGGCTAATGAAATTAACTATGAACTCAAACTTCAAAAACGTAAAGGCAACTAAGATACTTATCTAAATTACGCAAGTAAAACCATGCAGGAGGCAGGGGCCCTCTACCACCAGACGAAATCTAACTCCAAATCAAATCAACGCTTTCAAAACAATACTGTCTTCTTCATTAAAGGAGAAATAACTTGAACAGAGCAATCTGCGTCTTCAGAAATGTAGCATAAAATCTAAGCAAAATCTAGAGCAAAATCTAGCCTATCTCTCGGTTTCCCAAGTGTTTTTATAACAAATTTACATAACAAGACTTGCAACAATTCGAGGATCATTGTCTTTCCTTATCAAAATCATACTAGGACTCTTAAAGTGGCAGCGTAAAAAGGAAAAGGACATCTGGACTAAGACAGTCCTATTAGAAATCTGCTTCCTTAAATGAGTTCCCACGTACCAAAACCATATCCAGAATTCGGTTTTTCCTTCATGGTGAGCAACGAACAATGTAGACATGACATGGAATATACCCATATGTGGTTTTTCTTGAGAGGCCAATTGAAATATGCCCTAACGTGAAGATACCGTAATGCAATATTATTTAATGTCTCGTGATTCTCGGGCAATTTAGTTCCGGTCAAAATGCACTACAATGACAAAAATCACAAAACTTAGCAAGTCAGTCATGTTAATCATTCTAAAAGTAATTTTAACTAAATTCATTGATCAATTGGGTCTAGGATAACAATGGACAAAGGAAAATGAGGTAAAGTAAGATGAAAGAAAGCACAATCTTGAGGCTCAACAGCTGGTATCATATGATTTCAAGTCTTTGTATTCCCAAGCAAACACATCTTTAAATTCTTTGAAAATCTCTATGTACTGTAATTTTATGTGGGCTGGGAGGGTGCTGGATAGCTTGATCATCTTGGGTTCTGCTAGACTGCCTATGTTGTTTTCTTCTACATTTGTTTCCACAGGCTCCATTCTGGGTTCTTTAGCTACATCTTTGAGATCAAACAGGTGTTCTAAAGGTGTGAAACCTCTTGGGATTTTATCATTTTTTAATTGTAACACTTCCAAGACTTCTTGGTCTTCATGGTTTACTACCTCTGCATCAAATGGATTTTTGAAATGATTTATATTAGCAGGATATGTCATTTCAGCCTCTGGGATTTGCTCAATATACAAATAGTTTTCTTCGTGGCTAGTCTCTGGTGTTGGTATGCTGAAATCATTTTCTAATTTTAAGAAATCATCTATGTGTTTGTCAGATTCAAACACCTGCCAGTGATCTTCGTTATCAGGCACAGCAGGTCTTTGTTTCACCTTTATACTGAGATGTTCATTTATCTCAGGTACTTGGCAATTGCTGGCGGCGAAGGCGAGTTCATTTTCTAGATGATTAAGTGCTCTCGAGACAAAAATGAGTTCATATTTTTTGAAAGTTTTTAGTAGGTCGAGGGCAGCATTTCGATATTCCCTAAGCCTTGGATTCTTGGCTGATTATTCTCCTTTGATTTGTCTGATGACAAGTTCAGAATCCCCTAAAATAGATATCCTTTGGGCTTCTAATTCCTTAAGCAATTGTAACCCTAGGAGGAGTGCTTCATACTTGGCAATATTGTTAGTGCATGGGAAATTTAATTTGTATGAAAAACTCTGATTTGTGTTCTGAATCCAGACACCTGCCCCGGCACTAGTTTTATTACAAGATCCATCGAAATTTATTGTCCAAAGTATGTTTGACTCATTTTCACTTTCTTGTTGCTGTTGATTGTCAATATTTTGAAGTTGATTCGAGGTAAGATTGGATTGTTCTGGTGAATTGATTAGGTCTATGTTTTATTTACCTTGTTGAGTAATCTCATATTCATTACATAAGATAAAGGAATCTAAACTTGATTGAATAGAATAGATTGGAGTGTTTTTTGGTTTGTCCATGTTACTCACCATGTACTTCATGTGGGATTCTCTGTATAGTCTTCTGTTTTGGTTAAAAACAGGGATGGTGGCATAAGACATATCCATTTTAAGGCTTCCCTGAAGTTTGGCTCCCCATGATCTTGATAAGAGCATGCCATACTTAGGGGGAATGTCAGCTACAACTATATCCATTACTAGATTCTTGGCAGGGATCTGAGCTAGGTTATCACATAAATCTTTGATTAAACCCAAACATTTGACTCTGCTTGAGTCAAAAGAATATAAATCTTTGTATGGTTTAGTAATCTCTAAGCCTAGACTTTCCATTACTACTTTGGGCATTAGATTGTGTGAAGCTCCAGAATCTAACATGGAGTTGTGTAGAATTTTATCGTGTATGTTAAAACTAATATAGAAGGGAGGGACTGGTCCTTCTTGATATTTTCCTTCAACCTCTGGGCCAAACAACAGCTCAGGTTTGTCATTTGTCAAGTTTAAGGTGTCAATATCATTTCCTAAGTTTAAGGCTTTCAAAACTTGGTTTTTGTACACTTATTGGGTTACTAGTTCAGCTAGGGGGATGGTAATTTTTATCTTAGCAATCGCTCCCTCAAGGCTGAAAGGAATAATCGACTTGTTGATATTTACATCTGTTTTTTCAATTGGATTCTTTTCAGCAGCTTTGATTTGCTGAACCTTGCTTGAACTAGTGATAGGAATAGTTTTACCAGGACCACTAGCTGAAGTGCTAGGGGTGCTTTGTTCAACATTTGGCTGGATTCCCTTGTCTTTATCTAAATCTGGTTTTTTGACCGAAACGTTGGTTTTTTCTGCTGTCCTCTTGGGCTGGTTTTCTGCGTTTTTCTTGACAGCAGTGCTAGTATTCTTATCTTTTGAATTCTCTATACTTCCCTTGCTCCTAAGATCATACTGTTTGTGTACCTCCATGATTGCGTTTTCAAAACCCAATCTATAGTCATCAGAATCTTCATAGGTTTTTGTATTTTGATCATTAGAGAGGAAACCTTGTTCTTCCTCAGTGAGGAAAACATCATCCCCACTGTCTGATCCAATCAAGTTTACATGTGATTCTTCCAACCTTTCCAGCTCCATGTCTTCCTCATATTGATCTACATAGTTCTGTTGAAAGGGAGGTCTAATTTGTTGGTCACTTTCCTTTTGCTTATCTTGATTGTTATCTCTTCTATAATTCTGATTTCTATTCCTGTTTTGATTGTTTTGAAGTGCAGTTTGGTTTTGATTTGCTTGTGCTTTCTTAATTATGCTCATCTCTTTCATCATTTCTTCCAACATTCTCTCCATTTTTGAGCTTGAAGTAGAAGGGGGGGATTCCTCTTTAAAAGATACTCTCTTCTTAGTTCTCATTCTTGCTCTTTTTTCTATTAAGTTGACTTCCACAGAAAGAGCACCCCTTTGCATATCTTCGAGAGTTGCAAAATCTCTTTCTCTTAGTGAATAAGTCATGTCAAAGTCAAATCCTTCAGGAAACTTGTTTAAGGCTGAGCCTTGTGGAGGTTTTAGTTCTGGGGAAAGTGCATTATATACACTGTTAAATCTAGTACAATATGCTTGCACACTCTCCCCAGGATTCCTACGGAGATTGTTGTAATCAGCAAGGACTTGGAGAGGATTCTTCTTTACTTCCCATTTGTTTAGGAATGTTTGATGGAAGGCTTGGAGATCGTTAATACTACAGGGGGCTAAACCTTTAAACCATTTTCTTACTTCTCCCCCTAAGCTCTGAGCAAATAATCTAAGTTTGACAGAATCATCATCAATTTCATTTCGGTCAAAATATTCATTCATCTTATCCACATGTTGTGATGCAGTTGTACCATTATTAGCATCATATAATGGAATTTTGGACCGATAGTCCTGTGGAAGATTGACTAGTGGTACAGTAAGGGCTAAGGGAGCATACCATGCTGCCATGATATGTGGTGGGGGTGGATTAACAAGTAGTGGATTAACAAGAGGGAAA
Source organism: Pinus albicaulis (assembly GCA_034641835.2). Classification (NCBI taxonomy): domain Eukaryota; kingdom Viridiplantae; phylum Streptophyta; class Pinopsida; order Pinales; family Pinaceae; genus Pinus; species Pinus albicaulis. The sequence continues at coordinate 648,751,010 of CM076578.1, read as the reverse complement.
GTGGGCTGAGGTGTGGTGGTTTGAACAGTGGATGTAGGATGAGTAGAAGTGGATGGACTAGGAGTAGACTGCTGAGCTGATCTTGGATGAGAGACACCTAGGATGTGAAGAAAATGTAAATCAGGAGGTGTTGTTTCTCTGCTGCCAAGATGTTCACTTGTTTCAGGAGATGATAGTGAAGACTCATAATCTAGTTGAATTATATCATCAAATGACCTAGTTCGAATGGATTTACTAAGTCACCAGGATTGTTGGAGAGTCGAAGATTTTCGTGGACCGAATTAGCTCCTCAAGGGTGATCCTAAAACACTTGATAATTTAACCTTAGGGGACTTCCAAAGGATTCTTTCTCGGTCATCAACTCTCTCAGCGGATTAGGGTCGTGGTGGGCTCTTAGTGTGAATCTTTCTAGAAGCCACTATGCCGTGTTTTGAGACCCAACCAATAAGAAAAGTTTAACCAAGTATGACAATCTTGAGAGGTTAACTAATCACATAATAAATCTTAATCCTATAGTCCCCTAACCGAGTTTGAAAGATATTATAATGATAAATGTTCTTCCCAGTGGAGTGTTGAGGTCTGCTAAGGATTGTGGAGTCGCCAAGTGGAAGTTTTTAGCTCCTAAGGAGGTAAAAGGTTTTGTGGTCCACTACCATGTTTATTATGAAGCCAAACTTGAAATGTTTTCAGGTTTTTCTGAGTTACTTTGGTTTTATAGGTTAATAGAGTGTTCTAAGTTTGATTTTGCACTTAGCTAAGGTGTTCAAACAAACAAAGTTGCTCTTATGGCTTGGTAACTGGTTCCTTCAAGGTTTGGTAAGGCTTTACGAGAATCCTAAGGGTTACTTATTTTGTCACTGATTCAATTAAGTCCTATCATGATTGCCATTTGTTAGGCAGTTCTTGAGGAAAGTTACTTATGTTATACTGGACCTAAAAGTTCAAGAAAAGGTTTTGAAGCCTCTAATTCTCAGTAGTGTCCCACCGTGATCGCCATTATGTTGGTATCCCGCGTTTTGACAGTTTGGAAAATCAAAAGACAAGGCAACATCAGAACCAATATTTAGAGTTCAAGGATCTATTCCTCTTGTTCTCAGAGAGGGATCTCTCAAATATTTGTTTGAAAAGGTTTATTTTGTTTGCTTTGGTTATGGATTTTAGACTAGTTATTTAAGTGCAGATGTTTGTTTGGTTGGATTGAGTTGACACAGCAGAACATGAAAGGTCTAGGAAAGATAGACAGAAAGAAAAAGTATCTAGTTCATTGGGCTATGGAGTCAAAATAAGGTCATGACAAACTCATCAATGGATATGGGATATCAAAGGGCAAATCTAACTTGGCCACAGGATCCTTTGTTTTGGAATGAGATAGACATTAATGATTTGGAAAGAGAAGTTTAATTCTCAACAAAGGGAACTTGAAAAAATAACTTAACAATAAAGAGATATTTGATAGACAGGGCTAACCATAAATTCTACAAACATTCTTTAAGCAAATAATGACTTCAAGACAACTTTTAAAATGAAATCTAAGATTTGGGGAACTCCCTATTTCCTCAAAGATTTTATTTTAAAGGACTTAGAAAACATAAAAGATTCACTGATAGTTGCATTCATAGAAGAGGGAACACCTAAATAACATCTATGCTTGCAACTATAAAGACCTTCAAAACAACTGTTCAAGCAGGGGCAAAGGGTAAGATCAAAACTGACCTCTTTGATTAACTTAAGACAATGGTACTTCAAAAGGAGACTTCAATAACAGCTTTCAAGTGATGGAAGACAAGCCAGGAGAACCATAAATCATGCTGAAACCAACTATTTGAGCTATCAAGGAAATAAACAAGCATGAAGACTAAAGAGAAGGTTTAAAGCCTCTAAAATACTTCAGCAGAAGAAAACATAAATCAATGAAGGATGAACAGGTCTAAGGTGCTTCCAGGAGTCATTTCTTAGCCTAAAACTTTCAACCTACTGTAGTAAGAGATTATGAAACATAATGAAAACAGGAGAAAAAATTAAACAGTTAGAATACTTCACCAACAACCAAGCTCATGAATCCAATGATAGAGCCTTCTCAGGAACGGGCATGCAACAACATCATCAAGACATCCAAGACTTCAATTTGTTTTCAACTTCAACAGACTCGTGTATTTATTTCAGAGAGTTTCAATGTTACAACTTGTGATCAGCCAGCAACCAACAACCAACAATTTCTCATTTTCTATAGAAGTATTTATAGAAGAATGAGGAGGTGAGATCTGATAAAAGATCTCTTAGGATAATTAATACAGGTTCAAGACTTCTCAGCCTTTTGAGGGGCTCGAGGGAGAAATTTACAAGTGGATCACTGTATTAACTATTTTACAATAAATATCAAAGCTCGGTGGGAGCTTTATTTTGACTTTGAGGCTCTGTGTGCTGTGTGGAGTAACCCCGTAGATGTTTTCTGCATTGATTTCCTTGCAGAAGTAACTCCTTGGTTGCGCTGAGGCAAAATCTGATCTTCTTCAATAACTTCGGCCTCTGTTTGAAAGGTTTGAGGCAACAGGTGGCTTTGTGGTAGCTGAGGAATCAATTTGCCTCAAGATGTGGTGGTGGAGGCTTTCTGTCTGATAAAACACTTTAGGATTTCTTATTAATTTTGTCTTAATTCGAGGGATTAGGCTTTTGATATTCAATCTTAGCCGTAATCCCGCAAATCTGTCTTCTATCTTCAATCTTATGTGCTTTATTTTCAAAACTGATACTCTTTAGCTGTTCTTTCGAATAAAACAGCGTCTTGTCAATGTGCAGGGCCGCGCTGGGCTTTACGGCATCAATGCTCACAGAGCACCGACGAAACATGGAATGGAGCCCCGCGGATGGCTTCTCTTTAATGAAACGAAGGCATGAGAATTGCCATTCCCAGCCCTTTTCATTTCTTCGTAATACAACGGAAAACCATTTAAAACACCTACATAAAACACAAAACAATTAAGAAATCCTGCGAAATGGGTTAGACTGCTTCAGAAGGTGGAAAGGAGCGTAGCCGTCGGATGAAGGCAACCAACGGTGGAGATCTGCATAGAAAGGCAAAAAGGATAGCGAGAGAAGAATAAGGAGGAGCAGTTTTGGACCGTCCGATCTGGACACGTGGACGGTCTGGATTGAATCGGAGGATCTCAATCGGGGGATTGCAATCGGGGGGGCAAACAAAACACATGCGATTGAATTTGCGCTGCGATTGAGCGATGACCGTTGATCTGAGGATCAGATCAAACGGTGGGAAATGAATCGGCGGGTTTGGAAACGGCAGTAAGACTTGTGATCGTAGGGAAAGAGGACCGTTGGATCTTGGAAGGCGGAGAGGAGATCAACGGTGAACAACCAATCGGAGATCGGCAATCGGAGGCGAGATAAAACGCATGCGATTAAAACTTGCGATGCGATTGAGTGCAGGCCGTTGGATCAAAGGATTAGATCAACGGTCGGGATTGAATTCCGATCGGCAATCGGGGTGAAACAAAAACGTATGCGATTGAAATTTCCGATGCGACGAGCGATGGCCGTTGGATTAGTATTCGATCAACTACGGGGATTAGTTCTAGAGTGAACTGGGCGAAATAACTTTATAACATATGAAACTCCAAAGTTTTTAACAAAAACAAAGGTTTTTTGATGGATCTGGGATATACATATAATATGAAATGGCCGGCGCTCGATTGCGGTGGGTCAGTCAGGGATATATAGAAAACAATGGGCCCAGGGCTTTATTTAATAAAGGCCAATCGCAATCGGAACTGCGGGCCTGGTCTTTCCGATCAACCCATTATAAATCTTCCGATCGCGATTGCACGATTGGTCTTTTTGATCAACCCATTAGATTATTTCAACATGTGACGTTTTTAAGTTGAAACTTTGGATAAGCGGGTTTTGGGTTTTTTCAAAGGAAAAATGGATTTGGGAATGAAATATTCATAAGGTTTAAGCGCCAAGGGCGGGCTCAAAATCATATGAAAATAATATGATCGGGGGTTTTATATGCAAAGGCTAATCGCAATCGGAGTTTTGTAATGGTTCAAAGACATGCACCCTTGGATATTTGCGATGTGATTAGCGCCGAAAAGCTTTGGCGTTTGGTTTTGACGCATGGGCATGTGGGGGGAAGTGGTTTAGGACTTAGCCCAAGGGGCTTAGGTCCATAGCAATAAAACTTGTTTTTTATGAAAAATTTCAAGTTTTAAAAATGGATTTGGGGGTTTCGTCACAGCTCAAAAAGAAGTTTTAAACCATGTCAGGAGGATTTTCATGAATGGAAGGAGGAACTTATGAAAAGTAGGGAAATAATATGGAGAAAAAGGGGGAGTAAATGAAGGTTAGTTATGAGTGGGAGAAAGGGGAAAAATGATGGTTTCTTCAGAAGTTTCTTACAGGAAATCAACAGAATTAATAGGAACAGTAATGAGGATTTTGGACAGAGGCATGAGGCCTACAAGGATTCTTCAAGAGCCAACAATTTTTTAGTGATAAAATTTGTTCCTTGGAGGCTCAAAAAAGATCTTAGCCACCTTTTGGTATAAAAAAATATTATAGGTGGCTAACAGTGGCTCCACTTGGGGATGGTGCCTTCTTGAAGGCATCAAGAACTTCATAATTGCATTCTCCGGGAGGTTGATCTGTGCCTGATCCATTGGGTTGCCCTTCCTTTACCGGATGATCTGGTTTTGAAAACTTTTTAGCAGCTATGAAAACAATGGACTTTCATTAATACAAACTTTCTACCTACCCAATCCTACTTATCTAACATTTTTTCTTCATCAGAGTGCACTTGGATTGGCAAACTCTTTTCACAACATTTTATTCTTTTGAAAGCATAAAAACTAATGTACTTCTACTCCTTATTTCTCCCTGAACTCAAATTAAACAGTTGAGCTCAGATATTCCTCTACCTAATCTACTGTCTGTTGGGGTTAAACTGTCCAACAGACTTTTATTCTCTAATTTTTACAACTGAAATTCAAAAACAGTCAAGTCAAGTTTAAGCTATTTTGAGCTGTTGTGATCTATGGCATAAAAACAAGCTGCACATAGATTATTATTTGCAAAAAATAGAAACAAAAAGGAAGGCTTAAGACCTGAAAGTCTCATCATGGCCTTCTCTTCCTTCACAGCTCTGTTTTTTCTTCTGTGTGAGTTGTCTTTGCTTTTCTTCCGGCTCGGGTTTTAAGTTGATTAGAACCAGATCTTTATATCTTTTTTAACTCAGAAGATAAAACAGATTTGAGTCATTCTTCTTTGGAAACCTTGGTTTAGATTTTGAGTTTGTTTGAACCTTCAATTTCTAACCTGAACTATCTACTGATAAGCCAAGATTAAACAGTTTGGAAAATCGAATTCACTATCCTATCAGCAGAAAATTTAACACTAATTAGTCAAGATTAAATTGTTTGACTAATTAGAAGTGTGTTTTTCAGGAGTGGCATTTGGGCTTGCACACTTTCAGATTTATCTCTTTTTTGGTATGGGGCTATACCTTTCTTGTTTTCACAATTTGCCCTCTTTTCTTTTCTTTGTTTTTGTGTTTCTGATTTTTCATAACTTTGAATGTCATGGTTAGACTATGATATTTACAATGATAAAAACAAAAAATGCTTTGAAACTTAAGATTCTTGGCAGAAGTAATGCTTGAGCATCCTACCATTGACTGGACCTCCATATAGGTCTTCTCCATTCATTTCTTTCAAGAAAAATGTATTATGACCCCTCTCAGCATGAATAATATATGGCCCTTTCCACAAGTTCTCAAACTTGCCATGTTTCCCCTTCTCTTCTCTCCTTGAATCCCATTTAAGAACAACACTTCCAATCCTGAAGTTTTTTTCCTTGGTCCTTTTATCAAATTGCTTCTTCATATTTTCTTGGACTAACTGTGTTCTTTCATAAACTTCTTCTCGGGTCTGCTGCAAATGAATTGTTTGGTTGATCCTCCTCTGCATATCATTTTCTTCAACCTGTACTTCTTGAAGGAGCTTCATGACTAGAACTCCTAAAGAGGTAGGAAATATTGCATCCATGCCATAAACTAACTGATAGGGGGACATATTTATTGATTTCTTTGTGGTTAGTCGATCAGCCCATAAGGCATGAACCAGCTTACTCTGCCATGATTTTCTATTTTCTTCCAACAGCTTTTTAATGATATTAATGAGACTCTTGTTGGAGGATTCAGCTAATCCATTCCCTTGGGGATAGTAAGCAGTGGAATGGCCCAAGGTTATATGGTATTTGTGACAGAAATCAACCATCTTTTTGGATTTGAAAGCAACAGCATTGTCTGTTATGATTTTTCTGGGACAACCAAATCTGGATAGGATATGGGTTTCAAGAAACTTGATAATGACAGAGTCATTAGCATTCCTGGTAGGTATAGCTTCTATCCATTTTGTGAAGAATTCAGTGGCTGTGAGGATCCACTTACGTTGAGCTGAGGAAGATGGATGAATTTCTCCAATGAAGTCCAGCCCCCATTGTTGAAAAGGTGCCTCAACTCTGATAGGATGTAGGGGTAATGGAAGGAGCTTTCTCTTGCCATCAAAGATTTGACACTTATGGCAAGACATGACCAGCTTCTGAGTGTCTGGGAAAAGGGTGGGCCAATAGTAACCTGATCTGAGAATTTTGTTTGCTGTGGCCTTCCAGTAGAGGTGTCCTCCACATTCAGCATCATGCAATTCATGCATGATTTTTCCTGCATCATCTTCAAGTAGACATTTAAGCAAAATTCCAACAGCATTTTTCCAATATAATACTCCATTTAATATGCAAAAACTCAAAGCCTTTTGTTTCAAGAATCTAGCCTTAGTTTTAGATAAAGAAGGAGGGGTATTTAAATATAAAAGCACATAAACAATGTCAGCATACCAAGGAGAGTTTAGAAATGTTTCTTCAATAAAAGGAGCATCAGACTCTTCTATTTCTTCCAACACATCTACCATATTCATGTCTAGTGCTTGGAAGTTAGACTCAGCCATAAGTTTTGCTAATCCTTGCCCTTTAACTAGTTTGGTGGGTCTAATTTCTAAGTCATATTCAAGAATAGTTGCAATCCATTTTCCCCTTTTACCATCAGGGTCTTGACTTAGAATGTCCTTGACAACAGTATGTGGAACAAAAGCAATTATGTGAGAGTGTAAAATATAGACCCTAAAGTCTTTTAAAGCTTTCACTAATGCTAAGGCTTGCTTCTCCATGATGTTATAATTGAGAGGAGCATCTCTTAAGGCCCTACTAAAAAAGGATATTGGTTGTTCTTGGCCTAAATCATTTTTCTGAAGCAAAACTGTAGCTATTGTATGTTCAGATGCGAAAGAAAAAATATAAAATTCTTTGGTAAAATCAGGACTAATCAGGACTGGTGTTCGGGTAAGAGCTTGTTTGACCAGTTCGAATTATTGTTTAGCTGGTAAAGTCCATTTTACACCCACGATTTTCTTAAGCATGTTTGTAATGTTTTTTAATAGCTCAGCAAGGTTGGGAATAAACCTTCTCAAAAAAATTATCTTTCCAATGAAGGATTGCAATTCTTTGAGGCTTCTAGGATGGCTAATTTGCAATATGCCATCTATCCTTGCAGGGTCTATTTTGATTCCTTCTTCTGAAATTATGTGACCAAGGAGCTTCCCTTCTTGGAGTCTGAAGAGGGTCTTCTTGGGATTCAGTGATAAGCCAAATTTCCTACATTTCTCAAAGACCTTCCTTAGGTGAATCAAATGGTCTTCATCAGTTTTTGAGAAAACCGTTATGTCGTCAAGGTAAATAATTATAAAATAGCCAATATCTTCAGAGAAGGCTATGTCCATGGCCCTTTGGAAGGTGGCCCCTGCGTTCATTAATCCGAAAGGAATTTTTTCATACATAAAGGTGCCCCAAGGTGTGGTAAAAGTAGTTTTGATTTGATCACTTGGGAACACTAACACCTGTTTGTAACCCGAGAAACCATCTAAAAGGGATATTCTTCTTGACCCGACTACTCTTTGAAGTATATGGTCCATTTTGGGCAAGGGGTAGTTGTCTTTTAAACAGGCTCTGTTTAAATTTCTGAAGTCAATACAGAGCCTGATTTCCCCAGTTTTCTTTCTAACAGAAACTAAGTTTGATACCCATTCTGAAAATATAATGGGTACGATGATGCCAGCATTATAAATTTTCTCAATTTCTGCCTTAACCAAAGGTAGTAAAAGAGGATTTATTCTCCTTATTTTTTGCTTGAAATGCTTTTTATTTTCCTTCAAGGGGATTTTATGCTGGATGATGCTGGTATCATATGATTTCAAGTCTTTGTATTCCCAAGCAAACACATCTTTAAATTCTTTGAAAAGCTCTATGTACTGTAATTTTATGTGGGCTGGGAGGGTGTTGGATAGCTTGATCATCTTGGGTTCTGCTAGACTGACTATGTTGTGTTCTTCTACATTTGTTTCCACAGGCTCCATTCTGGGTTCTTTAGCTACATCGTTGAGATCAAACAGGTGTTCTAAAGGTGGGAGACCTCTTGGGATTTTATCATTTTTTCATTGTAAGACTTCCAAGTCTTCTTGGTCTTCATGGTTTACTACCTCTGCATCAAATGGATTTTCGAAATGATTTATATTAGCAGGATATGTCATTTCAGCCTCTGGGATTTGCTCAATATACAAGCAGTTTTCTTCGTGGCTAGTCTCTCGTGTTGGTATGCTGAAATCATTTTCTAATTTCAAGAAATCATCTATGTGTTTGTCAGATTCAAACACCTGCCAGTGATCTTCGTTATCAGGCACAGCAGGTCTGTGTTTCACCTTTATACTGAGTTGTTCATTTATCTCAGGTACTTGGCAATTGCTGGCGGCGAAGGCGAGTTCATTTGCTAGATGATTGAGTGCTCTGGGGACAAAAATGAGTTCATATTTTTCGAAAGTTTTTAGTAGGTCGAGGGCAGCGTTTTGATATTCCCTAAGCCTTGGATTCTTGGCTGATTATTCTCCTTTGATTTGTCTGATGATAAGTTCAGAATCCCTAAAATATATATCCTTTGGGCTTCTAATTCCTTAAGCAATTGTAACCCTAGGAGGAGTGCTTCATACTCGGCAATATTGTTAGTGCATGGGAAATTTAATTTGTATGAAAAACTCTGATTTGTGTTCTGAATCCAGACACCTGCCCCGGCACTAGTTTTATTACAAGATCCATCGAAATTTATTGTCCAAAGTATGTTTGACTCATTTTCACTTTCTTGTTGCTGTTGATTGTCAATATTTTGAAGTTGATTCGAGGTAAGATTGGATTGTTCTGGTGAATTGATTGGGTCTATTTTTTCTTTACCTTGTTGAGTAATCTCATCTTCATTACACAAGATAAAGGAATCTAAACTTGATTGAATAGAATAGATTGGAGTGTTGTTTGGTTTGTCCATGTTACTCACCATGTACTTCATGTGGGATTCTCTGTATAGTCTTCTGTTTTGGTTAAAAACAGGGATGGTGGCATAAGACATATCCATTTGAAGGCTTCCTTGAAGTTTGGCTCCCCATGATCTTGATAAGAGCATGCCATACTTAGGGGGAATGTCAGCTACAACTATATCCATTACTAGATTCTTGGCAGGGATCTGAGCTAGGTTAACACATAAATCTTTGATTAAACACAAACATTTGACTCTTCTTGAGTCAAAAGAATATAAATCTTTGTATGGTTTAGTAATCTCTAAGCCTAGCCTTTCCATTACTACTTTGGGCATTAGATTGTGTGAAGCTGCAGAATCTAACATGGAGTGGTGTAGAATTTTATCATGTATGTTTAAACTAATATAAAAGGGAGGGACTGGTCCTTCTTGATATTTTCCTTCAACCTCTGGGCCAAACAACAGCTCAGGTTTGTCATCTCTCAAGTTTAAGGTATCAGTATCATTTCCTAAGTTTAAGGCTTTCAAAACTTGGTTTTTGTACACTTCTTGGGTTACTAGTTCAGCTAGGGGGATGGTAATTTTTATCTTAGCAATCTCTCCCTCAAGGTTGAAAGGAATAATTGACTTGTTGATATTTACATCTGTTTTTTCAATTGGATTTTTTTCAGCAACTTTGATTTGCTAAACCTTGCTTGAACTAGTGATAGGAATAGTTTTACCAGGACCACTAGCTGAAGTGCTAGGGGTGCTTTGTTCAACATTTGGCTGGATTCCCTTGTCTTTATCTAAATCTGGTTTTTTGGCCGAAATTTTGGTTTTTTCTGTTGTCCTCTTGGGCTGGTTTTCTGCGTTTTTCTTGACAGCAGTGCTAGTATTCTTATCTTTTGAATTCTCTATACTTCCCTTGCTCCTAAGATCATATTGTTTGTGTACCTCCATGATTGCGTTTTCAAAACCCAATCTATAGTCATCAGAATCTTCATAGGTGTTTGTATTTTGATCATTAGAGAGGAAACCTTGTTCTTCCTCATTGAGGAAAACATCATACCCACTGTCTGATCCAATCAAGTTTACATGTGATTCTTCCAACCTTTCCAGCTCCATGTCTTCCTCATATTGATCTACATAGTTCTGTTGAAAGGGAGGTCTAATTTGTTGGTCACTTTCCTTTTGCTTATCTTGATTGTTATCTCTTCTATAATTCTGATTTCTATTCCTGTTTTGATTGTTTTGAAGTGCAGTCTGGTTTTGATTTACTTGTGCTTTCTTAATTATGCTCATCTCTTTCATCATTTCTTCCAACATTCTCTCCATTTTTGAGCTTGAAGTAGAGGGAGGGGATTCCTCTCTGAAAGATACTCTCTTTTCAGTTTTCATTCTTGCTCTATTTTCTATTAAGTTGACTTCCACAGAAAGAGCACCCCTTTGCATATCTTCAAGAGTTGCAAAATCTCTTTCTCTCAGTGAATAAGTCATGTCAGAGTCAAATCCTTCAGAAAACTTGTTTAAGGCTGAGCCTTGTGGAGGTTTTAGTTCTGGGGAAAGTGCATTATATACACTGTTAAATCTAGTACAATATGCTTGTACACTTTCCCCAGGGTTCCTATGGAGATTGTTATAATCAGCAAGGACTTGGAAAGTATTCTTCTTTACTTCCCATTTGTTTAGGAATGTTTGATGGAAGGCTTGGAGATCGTTAATACTACGGGGGGCTAAACCTTTAAACCATTTTCTTACTTCTCCCCCTAAGCTCTGATCAAATAATCTAAGTTTGACAGAATCATCATCAATTTCATTTCAGTCAAAATAGTCATTCATCTTATCCACATGTTGTGATGCAGTTGTAGCATTATTAGCATCATATAATGGAATTTTGGACTGATAGTCCCGTGGGAGATTGACTAGTGGTACAGTAAGGGCTAAGGGAGCATACCATGCTGCCATGATATGTGGTGGGGGTGGATTCACAGGTGGATTGACAAAAGGGAAAGCGGGCTGAGGTGTGGTGGTTTGAACAGTGGATGTAGGATGAGTAGAAATGGATGGATCAGGAGTAGACTGCTGAGCTGATCTTGGATGAGAGACACCTAAATTGTGAAGAAAATGTAAATCAAGAGGTATTGTTTCTCTACTCCCAAGATGTTTACTTGTCTCTGGGGATGAAAGTGAAGACTCAGAGTCTAGTTGAATTATATCATCAAATGACCTAGTTCTGAATGGATTTACTAAGTCAACTTGTGATTATTGGAGAGCCGAAAGATTTTCAGGGACTGAATTAGCTCTCAAGGGTGATCTAAAAACAGTTGATAATTTAACCTTAGGGGACTTCCAAAGGATGCTTTCTGGGTCATCAACTATCTCAGGCGGATTAGGGTCAGGATGGGCTCTAGTGTGAATCTTTCTAGAAGCCACTATGCTGTGTTTTGAGACCCAACTAATAAGAAAAGTTTAACCAAGTATGACAATCTTTGAGAGGTTAACTAATCTGTTTACACAAATCTTAATCCTATAGTCCTCTAACTGAGTTTGAAAGATATTATAATGATAAAGGTTCTTCCCAGTGGAGTGTTGAGGTCTGCTAAGGATTGTGGAGTCGCCAAGTGGAAGTTTTTAGCTCCTAAGGAGGTAAAAGGTTTTGTGGTCCACTACCATGTTTATTATGAAGCCAAACTTGAAATGTTTTCGGGTTTTTCTGAGTTATTTTGGTTTTATAGGTTAAGAGAGTGTTCTAAGTCTGATTTTGCACTTAGCTAAGGTGTTCAAACAAACAGAGTTGCTCTTATGGCTTGGTAACTGGTTCCTTCAAGGTTTGGTAAGGCTTTACGAGAATCCTAAGGGTTACTTATTTTGTCACTGATTCAATTAAGTCCTATCATGATTTCCATTTGTTAGGCAGTGCTTGAGGAAAGTTACTTATGTTATACTGGACCTAAAAGTTCAAGAAAAGGTTTTGAAGCCTCTACTTCTCAGTAGTGTCCCACCGTCATCGCCATTATGTTGGTATCCCGTGTTTTAACAGTTTGGCAAATCAAAAGACGAGGCAACATCAGAACCAATCTTTAGAGTTCCAGGATCTAGTCCTCCTGTTCTCAGAGAGGGATCTCTCAAATATTTGTTTGCAAAGGTTTATCTTGTTTTCTTTGGTTATGGATTTTAGACTAGTTATTTAAGTGCAGATGTTTGTTTGGTTGGATTGAGTTGACACAGCAGAACATGAAAGGTCTAGGAAAGATAGACAGAAAGAAAAAGTATACGGTACATTGGGCTATGGAGTCAAAATAAGGTCATGACAAACTCATCAATGGATATGGGATATCAAAGGGAAAATCTAACTTGGCCATAGGATCCTTTGTTTTGGAATGAGATAGAAATTAATGATTTGGAAAGAGAAGTTTAATTCTCAACAAATGGAACTTGAAAAAATAACTTAACAATAAAGAGATATTTGATAGACAGGGCTAACCATAAATTCTACAAACATTCTTTAAGCAAATAATGACTTCAAGACAACTTTTAAAATGAAATCTAAGATTCGGGGAACTCCCTATTTCCTCAAAGATTTTACTTTAAATGACTTAGAAAACATAAAAGATTCACTGATAGCTACATTCATAGAAGAGGGAACACCTAAATAACATCTATGCTTGCAACTATAAAGACCTTCAAAACAACTGTTCAAGCAGGGGCAAAGGGTAAGATCAAAATTGACCTCTTTGATTAACTTAAGACAATGGTACTTCAAAAGGAGACTTCAATAACAGCTTTCAAGTGATGGCAGACAAGCAGGGAGAACCATAAATCATGCTGAAACCAACTATTTGAGCTATCAAGGAAATAAACAAGCATGAAGACTAAAGAGAAGGTTTAAAGCCTCTAAAATACTTCAGCAGAAGAAAACATAAAACAATGAAGGATGAACAAGTCTAAGGTGCTTCCAGGAGTCATTTCTTAGCCTAAAACTTTCAACCTACTGTAGTAAGAGATTATGAAACATAATGAAAACAGGAGAAAACATTAAACAGCTAGAATACTTCACCAACAACCAAGCTCATGAATCAAATGATAGAGCCTTCTCAGGAACGGGCATGCAACAGCATCATCAAGACATCCAAGACTTCAATTTGTTTTCAACTTCAATAGACTCGTATATTTATTTCAGAGAGTTTCAATGTTACAACTTGTGATCAAACAGCAACCAACAACCAACAATTTCTCATCTTCTTCTGAGGTATTTATAGAAGAATGAGGAGGTGATCTGAGAAAAGATCTCTCAGGATAATTAATACAGGTTCAAGACTTCTTGGCCTTTTGAGGGGCTCGAGGGAGAAATTTACAGGTGGATCACTGTATTAACTGTTTTACAATAAATATCAAAGCTCGGTGGGAGCTTTATTTTGACTTTGAGGCTCTGTGTGTTTTGTGGAGTAACCCCGTAGATATTTTCTGCATTGATTTCCTTGCAGAAGTAACTCCCTGGCTACGCTGAGGCAAAATCTGATCTTCTTCAATAACTTCGGCCTCTGTTTGAAAGGTTTGAGGCAACAGGTGGCTTTGTGGTAGCTGAGGAATCAATTTGCCTCAAGATGTGGCGGTGGAGGCTTTCTGTCTGATAAAACACTTTAGGATTTCTTATTAATTTTGTCTTAATTCGAGGGATTAGGCTTTTGATATTCAATCTTAGCCGTAATCCCGCAAATATGTCTTCTATCTTCAATCTTCTGTGCTTTATTTTCAAAACTGATACTCTTTAGTTGTTCTTTCGAATAAAACAGCGTCTTGTCAATGTGCAGGGCCGCGCTGGGCTTTACGGCATCAATGCTCACAAAGCACCGACGAAACATGGAATGGAGCCCCGCGGATGGCTTCTCTTTAATGAAACGAAGGCATGAGAATCGTCATTCCCATCCCTCGGCATTTCTTCGTAATACAACGGAAAACCATTTAAAACCCCTACATAAAACACAAAACAATTAAGAAATCCTGCGAAATGGGTTAGACTGCTTCAGAAGGCGGAAAGGAGCGTCGCCGTCGGATGAAGGCAACCAACGGTGGAGATCTACATAGAAAGGAAAAAAGGATAGAGGGAGAAGAATAAGGAGGATCGGTTTTGGACCGTCCGATCTGGACACGTGGACGGTCTGGATTGAATCGGAGGATCTCAATCGGGGGATTGCAATCGGGGGGGCAAACAAAATGCATGCAATTGAATTTGCGCTGCGATTGAGCGATGACCGTTGATCTGAGGATCAGATCAAAGGGCGGGAAATGAGTCGGCGGGTTTGGAAATGGCAGTAAGACTTGTGATCGAAGGGAAAGAGGACCGTTGGATCTTGGAAGGCGGAGAGGAGATCAACGGTGAACAACCAATCGGAGATCGGCAATCGGAGGCGAGATAAAACGCATGCGATTAAAACTTGTGATGCGATTGAGCGCAGGCCGTTGGATCAAAGGATTAGATCAACGGTCAGGATTGAATCGGGGATCGGCAATCGGGGGTGAAACAAAACGCATGCGATTGAAATTTCCGATGCGACGGAGCGATGGTCATTTGATCAGCGTTAGATCAACGGCGGGGATTAGTTCTGGAGTGAACCGGCAGAAATAACTTTATAACATATGAAACCCAAAGTTTTTAACAAAAACAAAGGTTTTTTGATGGATCGGGATATACATATAATATGAAATGGCTGGCGCTCGTTTGCGGGGTCGTCGGATATATGGAAAACAATGGTCCCGGGGATTTATTTAATAAAGGCCAATCGCAATCGGAACTACGGGCCTGGTCTTTCCGATCAACCCATTATAAATCTTCCGATCGCGATTGCGCGATCGGTCTTTTTGATCAACCCATTAGATTATTTCAAGATGTGACGTTTTTAAGTTGAAACTTTGGATAAGCGGGTTTTGGGTTTTTTCAAAGGAAAAATGGATTTGGGAATGAAATATTCATAAGGTTTAAGCGCCAAGGGTGGGCTCAAAATTATATGAAAATAATATGATCGGGGGTTTTATATGCAAAGGCTAATCGCAATCGGAGTTTTGTAATGGTTCAAAGACATGCACCCTTGGATATTTGCGATGCGATTAGCGCCGAAAAGCTTTGGCATTTGGTTTTGACACATGGGCATGTGGGGGGAAGTGGTTTAGGACTTAGCCCAAGGGGCTTAGGTCCATAGCAATAAAACTTGTTTTTTATGAAAAATTTCATGTTATTTTATTTTATTTTATTTTTAATGGATTTGGGGGTTTCGTCACAGCTCAAAAAGAAGTTTTAAACCATGTCAGGAGGATTTTCATGAATGGAAGGAGAAACTTATGAAAATTAGAGGAATAATATGGAGAAAAGGCGGAGTAAATGAAGGTTAGTTATGAGTGGGAGAAAGGGGAAAAATTATGGTTTCTTCAGCAGTTTCTTACATGAAATCAGCAGTATTAATAGGAACAGTAATGAGGATTTTGGACAGAGGCATGAGGCCTACAAGGAGTCTTCAAGAGCCAACAATTTTTTAGTGATAAAATTTGTTCCTTGGAGGCTTCAAAAAGATTTAGCCACCTTTTGGTATAACAAAATATTATAGGTGGCTAACAACATATATGAGGAAAAATAGGTAAACGATTTTTCACAGAGACGAAAGATATTTTTTATTTACAAGGATAAAAAATCAAAATGAAATATTTTACTAACCATGTATTTACAAAACTACACTTGGTTTTGTAAAAATATGAGAAGATAAAACAACCCATGGTTTCTTAAAAAAAATGAAACACACAAGGTTTGCAAATTAATCCAGAGGGATAAAAGGAATTAACAGGCGGAATTCTAGTGAAAAGGTGAAAGGGAAAACTACACACATATTTGAAATACAGGATGGTTTTTATGTTGAAATTTTCGATTATAAATTTCATTCATGAATTTAATCGAATATTTTTGGAAAAGGATATTTATATTTTTTCCAAAATATATTATGACAATAATAAAATGATGAAAAGCCAATAAACAGTCATAAACAAAATGCACTGCAATAAGGAGAGAGCAAAGCATTCCTGACAGCAAAGCCTTACCAATAGGCCTACTCAGCAATTGTTTCCTCTAAAACAGTGCCAGGATATCAGTCCACTCTGTCAAAGCCTATTGTCTGGTCTCTGTTAGAGTTTATTTTTCAAATTTTAGCTAATAATACATTGTTTATTGAGACAGTGTAATTTGTAATCAGTTTGTAATAATTCTATATATGTACTTCATCATTCGAAGTATTATGGGTGTTGGTTGGGATTTGTAACCAGGAAGCTCACCATTCAGTGTGATGCAGTTCACCAAGTTTAAGTGACTATTTTCATTAATAAAAGAGCAGTTGTTTCAGGATTCATGTGCCATATCCATTGGTGAAGTTTTCCTCACTGTATATGCGCTTTCCTTTGTTTCCATCTTATTGTTTTCTTAATTCTGAATTGTCTAACAGGAGTATTACTAGATAATTTGTTGATATTATACACTCTACCTTTAACTGTTAGTAATTTACATGTTTTCTTCTGATATCCAGATTAGGGTATTCTTCATTGCTCCCTATTTTTGATTGAACATCTATTCTTATATCAATATTAGGAAATTATTAAATGCTCCCTAGTTTCGATTGAGTCTCCCTTCTTCTTTTATTACATTTCATCCAAATCTTAAAGATCCAGTAGTAATGTCTACCTTGCCCTGTTTCACTTAAACTTGATACTTCTGCAAATTGATCACCTAAGCCTCTTTGACTCCATTTCCCAAAGGCCTTCCTCTGCATTTCCAACCAAACCAATTCAAAAACCAACTATGTACTTATTAAATAGCCTAATATCTATTTCAAATAAAGCTAAATCCTACAGAGAGATCCCTCTATGAGATTAGGATGGCTATATCCTAAACTCCAAAGTAGGTTTGTGGTTACCTCGGTGATTTATTTCTTTAGCCTTGAGAAATTACAGAGTGATAACATAGTGGCAACTCCATTGGGGAAGAACATCTTCTTCAGAAAGATTATATAGGGATCAGATTTGATCTATGATGGTGGACAATGATCAGACACACAAAGGCTAAAATCATCCACCTGGCAACTCCAAATAAATTTCAAAATCAAATCCAAGACTCCACTGGAGGAATTAACCTGAAAGAACAGCATGGGAAGATCAGGTTTTCAACTTGGATTATAATCCAAGACATCATGTTCTTTCTCATCAAGAAGGTTTTTCAATGTATATTGTATTTTAGAAAATATCTTAGACTAGAATTTAATTACTTTCCTTTGAAGATTGTAAATGTAAATTCTCCTTATCCCTTTGAGCAGCTTTCTTTTGAAACTTATGATTATCATCTTTCAATTGATAAGCCTCAAGTAATCAAGACTAATCTTACATTTCCTGTATGTATTCCTATACCTTGTAATGTTCCTGATAGATATAAGCCACTCATCTCACCTCCTATACTCCATGATTTCCCTGATAACTATTACAAATATCTCCCCAAGTTTGACGAAGAAAATGGTAACATCACTACCAAAAAACATATTCAAGGTTTTGAGAATTATCTGGACCTATTTGAGATTGATGAAAATGATGTTAGTATCAGGATTTTTTCTCTTTCTTTGCAAAATAAAGTAAAGAGTTGGTTCAAGAACCTGCCTATTGCAAGCATCTCAAATTTCCAATAGTTTGTCAAATTTTTCCTTGATAAATGGATATTCAAAGTCAACCTTTTTATGATCATAGAAGAATATGATCAGTTGAAAAGATAGCCAAACGAAACAATACAACCATTTTCTGCCATATTTAATTAAGTTTATTATTCAATACTAGCAAATATAAGACCTCCCCCTTGCTCAGTGCTCTTACATTATCCAAAGGCCTTTGATCCAGAAATAGAGTTTCAGCTAAGAGAAAGAAACTCTGCAACACTTGAACAGATGCAGAACATTGCAGTAGATGTAGAAGTTAATCTGCTAATTAGAAGGGAAAAGTTGAAAGCAGAAGAAGAGAATAACAACATTGCAGAGTACCTGACATCTTCAGAGGTAAAACTTGACATTTTGGTAAGTAAAATAGAGAAAATTATACAAAAAATAACCATGAAAGATGGATTTTCGTTCAAGATCACTGTGACCCACTTATTGCAATAAAAGAGGAGGTTGCTGGCCATAAACACTTTCCTGCTAATCCCAACTACCATAGATCAGAAAATGGATTTACAGATCAAAATGTGGAGGAGAAATCTGTTGATCTAATGTGTATGTTTGATGGCATTCCTTCTTTTAGTGATTTGCCTAAGTATGATCAGTGTGATGATAATTATGTTCTCCAAATTCAATCTAACTTTACAGAGCAATCAGTAGCTAGTTTGTGGGATGAGGAAATTTAGTTTTAGCAGCTCGAATGTAGTGATCAGCCAATATATATCAGCTATGGGAGTGAAGAAGAAAGTGCATAACATTTGGAAATAAGTGAAGGACATTTAATGCCATAAAAAATCAGCGGTCTTTAGGTATTGTTATTGACAACAAAGAAGACAATGAAACTCTTGATCAGGATTCTTCAGTTTCACAACTATAGTTATCAAATTCCATTGAAATACCTGATAAAATGACAAGGGAAAGTTCTATACCACTACGTTTTGAAGCATTTCATTTTTTAAAGGAAATTTTTTATAATATCTCTAAAGCAAAGGATGAGCAGCCTGTATAAATCTATGAAGTCCCATTGAAACCCATATGTAATAGGCTGCAGCAATCCTTCCAAGTTTTTCATGATCCAATAACTGATGTGTTGGATGATGAATGCAATCAAAATATTTCTCCATTAACAAGTTGTGAGCTTCAGGATCAAGATGATAAAATTCTCTTCAGACATACATTTCCATCAGTAGAAATATCATCACAAAGCTTATCTAAAAAACTGATATTATCTCAAGACAATCATAGGTTAATTTTGCAGGGAAATAAAGGTAAAAATAACAGTTTATTTTCGTGGCATGGAGGCCATCCAGAACAAATGTACAGTTGCTTGGATCAGTTGAACATTAGTGCATATGCCTTGGAAGATCCTTTTGTACATTTTATGGAGTCAACAAAGGAAATTAAATATTTCCTTATCAGATTTATATTTGTTGACAAGTTTCTATTGGGTTGTAGAACTTCAGTTTTGATCACAAACAAGTGAATGTA
Source organism: Pinus albicaulis (assembly GCA_034641835.2). Lineage (NCBI taxonomy): Eukaryota > Viridiplantae > Streptophyta > Pinopsida > Pinales > Pinaceae > Pinus > Pinus albicaulis. The sequence goes on along the minus strand of CM076578.1, from coordinate 648,731,396 downwards.
GCAAAATCCATCAATGTATATAATGCTTGAATGGTTGCATTGGTTGTTTCATTTTACCTAATCAGCAGTTGTACAGTTGATTAGAGTAAGTAGGTAGAATTTCAATTTGATGGGATTTTGTTTCCAGCAGCAAGTTTATTTCAGTCTCAGTTTCCAGTTTTCAGCAAGTGTTGATATAATTCATTAAGATTTAAATCTGCGGAGAAGGACCTAAGGTCTTGATGATATATTAGTGTGGTTTGAGGGTTGCAGTACCTTTTTTTTAGTTTCAAATCATATTTTAGTTCAACATGTGTCAGATTTCAGTTTGCAGAAAAGGTTGTGATGCCAGTTTGATATTTTCAGTCACGGATATTATATAACAAAGCATGTGCAGGCTTGGGATCTGCCCAATGGATCAAGCCACTAGTCGACGATATTCTTGACATCTCACAAGAAGATGCCATCCCCAAATGAAGCCATTATTAGGGTCCTATAATTATAGAGAATCATAATTTTGAATTGGCTATGATTTTACCATGTAATATTGTGCATACTTTGCATTTCTGCAAATGATTCCCATATTAGAAATGAAAATCAATGGGTAGGTACAAACCTGGCTAAAAGCATCATTATGCTTATCTTGAATTAAGTACTCCAAAGATTTAATAAAGAAGGAGAGCAAAGAAATATTCTATCCTAAGTATAAACTATCCAAAATTGTATACTAATTAAATCCCTTTTTTACCGCTTACTTCACAAAACCCTATTGATATAAATCTTTGGACTTTATATTAATTTCTCCCCAAAATTCCATGAGTTTCTTTATATTTTCAAAAACCCGATTAATATAAATTTTGTACTTTACATTAATTTCTGGTCGCAAACCTATACTACCTCTTCCCCCTGCAAAGTCAACCTATGGCCCACTCTACACTAAGAATTAAACACTCTTCATTTTATTTGCCTCTAGATTCAGGGAATGAAATTTCTTAATACTATGAAATAAAAATTATATGGATGGAAAGAGATGAAGTAAAATGAGATTCATAAGAAATGGAAAGCTGAGTGGGTGAATTTATTTTACAGCTACAGGTCAAATGGAATTCACCGATGCAAGAAAATTTCAAAAGAAAATTCATGTACAGAGCTTCATGTAAGCGAGTTTTACATATATGAGGAAAAACAGGTAAAAGAGTTTTCACAGAGAAGAATGATATTTTTGATTTACGGGTATAAAAAATCAAAATGAAATATTTTACTAACCATGGATTTACAAAACTACACTTGGTTTTGTAAAAATATGAGAAGAGAAAACAACCCATGGTTTCTAAAAAAACATGTTTTTACGGGGATAAAAGGAATTAATAGGTGGAATTACAGAGAAAAGGTGAAAGGGAAAACTACACATATTTGAAATACAGGATGGTTTTTATATTGAAATTTTCTTTTATAAATTTCATTCATGAATTTAATAGAATATTTTGGAAAAGGATATTTATATTTTTTCCAAAATATATTATGACAATAAGAAAATGATGAAAAGACAATAAACACTCATAAACAGAATACAGTGAAATAAGGAGACAGCAAAGGATTTCTGACAGCAAAGCCTTACCAATAGGCCTACTCAGCAACTGTTTCCTCCAAAACAGTGCCAAGATATCAATCCACTCTGTCAAAGCCTATTGTCTAGTCTCTGTTAGAGTTTATTTTTTAAATTTTAGCTAATAATACATTGTTTGTTGAGACAGTGTAAATTGTAATCAGTTTGTAATATTTCTCTATATATAATTCACCATTCGAAGTATTATGGATGTTGGTTGGCATTTGTAACCAGGAACCTCACCATTCAATGTGATGCATTTCACTAATTTTAAGTGACTATTTGCATGAATAAACGAGCAGTTGTTTCAGGATTCATGTGCCATATTCATTGGTGAAGTTTTACTCACTGTATATGTGCTTTCCTTTATTTCCATCTTATTCTTTTCTTAATTTTGAATTGTCTAACAGGAGTATTACTACAGAATTTGTTGAGATCATACACTCTGCCTTTAACTTTTATTAATTTACATGTTTTCTTCTGATATCAAGATTAGGGAATTCTTCATTGCTCCCTAGTATCGATTGAACCTCTATTCTTATATCCAGATTAGCGAATTCTTAAATGCTCCCTAGTTTCGATTGAGTCTCCCTTATTCTTTTTGTTGTGAAACGAGCTACAAAAAAAGAAGAAAAGAGATATCAACGCCTTAGAAATAAGCCACTTCGAGGGGGAAACCTCCAATACATTACATGAATGAACAATTCTTGGATGATACAAATTACAAAACCTATATAGGACTCCATGGGCCACAATGTAATCCTAGTGGGGCCACAATGTAATCCTAGCCGACCTAACAACAATAATTTAAGGGCACAATAATAACAATATGGGAGTTACATGGGTACAATAATAACAGTAAGGGGGTTACCCTAACAACAATAAGGGACTATACTAGTAACATAGGGACCTAACATGCCCCTCTCCTTCAAAAAAAGTGTTGTCATCAACTCTTGAGTAGATCTGGGTGCTTCTGTATAATATTCTCATCCTCCCATGTAGAATCTTCAGTGGGTAAGTTCTTCCACTCGATGAGATACTCTAAAATTGATCGATTCCGTAGCTGTCAAGTTCTTGTTTCCATGACCGCTTTAGGTTCCAATATGATTTTTCCTTCCTCATCAAGTTCTGGCAATATTGTTTGAACTGGAAGATTTTCACCTATAACCTTCTTTAAGCATGAAACATGGAAAACCGGATGCACTCGCGAAGAAGCAGGAAGCTCCAATTTGTATGCCATAGTACCAATCTTTTGCAACACCTTGTAAGGACCATAGTACTTTGGCGATAATTTATTATCCTTCTTAGCTTGTTTGAGGGACATTTGTTTGTATGGTTGTAGCTGTAAAAATACCCAGTCTCCTACATCAAAACTTCTCTCGCTGCAATGTTGATCTGCCTGTTGTTTCATTCGATTTTGTGCCAAATTCAGGTTATCCTTTAAGAGTTGGAGAACTTCTTGTTGATGCTCGATGTGATCTTCCACTACTTGAACTTTCGAATTTTCTCTTGAATATGATGTGATGGATGGTGGATGATATCCATATAGTGCCGTAAATGGGGTCATTTTTGCTGTAGTACGGAAGGAAGTGTTATACCACCATTCAGTGAGAGGTAACCACTTGACCCATTGTGTTTGTTTATCAGATACAAAACAACAAAGATATCCTTCCAAACATTTATTTACTATCTCGGTTTGACCATCGGATTGAGGATGATAAGATGAGTTATGAGCTAATTGAGCACCCAAACAATAAAATAATTTCGTCCAAAAATTTCCAGTAAAAATGGGATCTCTTCTAATCACAATAACCCTTGGGTTTCCATTTAGTTTTTGAATTGTGTCCATAAATGTAGTAGCAACTGTACTTGCTTTAAATGGATGAGATAATGCACAAAAGTGTGCATACTTGGTAAGTCTATCAACTACCACCATGATGAGACTCTTTCATTCGGACTTAGGTAAACCTGTGATAAAATCCATTGAAATCTCCTCCCAATGTTAAATTGGAATCGATAAAGGTTGTAGAAGACCCGGGGTCTTAATTGTCTCAACTTTATTCTGCTGGAAAACCAAACATTTTGCCACAAACTTTTGAATATCAGATTTAAGGCCATCCCAAAAAAAATCTTTCTTCACCCTGTGGTAAGTTTTTAAAAATCTTGAGTATCCTCCTAAAGGAGAAGCGTACAATTCCAAAAGAATCTTTTGTTTTAGTTGGGAATTCTTACAAAGATATAAGCGGTCTTTGTACCATAAGGAATCATTTTTCCAACTAAATGTAACAGATGTACTAGGATCTTATTGCAACTATTGAATGAGTGTCCACACTTCTTCGTCCTTCTTCCATTCATATATTGCTTCGGTTATCCAATCTGGTTGGATAATAGAAATGGCACAATGCAATGCTTCCACCTCTTCATTCTTTCTTGAGAGGGCATCTGCAACAAAATTTAGCTTCCCTTTTTTGTAGATTATTTCAAAGTCATAACCCAAAATCTTTGTGACCCATTTTTGTTGCTCTTCTTAAGATAGTCTTTGTTCCAAAACATGTTTAAGACTATCATGATCCGTTTTTACCTTGAAGTGTCTTCCCATTAGGTAAGTTCATCATTTCTTTAGTGCATGTAGTATTGCTAACATTTCCTTCTAAAAAATAGGTTTCTGTAAATACTTTCCTTTGATTGGACGACTTTCAAAAGCAATGGGTCTTCCTTCTTGCATTAAAACAACACCAATTCCATTTTCTAAGGCATCACATTCCACAATAAAGGTTTGTGTGAAGTCTGGTGTAGCTAAGACCAGTGCTAGGCACATTGCCTCTTTAAGATGTTCAAAGGACTTAGTTGCTTCAGGAGTCCATCAAAATGCATATTTCTTCAATAATGTTGTTAGAGGTGCTTCTATTCTCGCATAATTCTTAACAAACTTGCGATAATACCTGTTAACCCGAGAAATCCTCGCAACTTCTTTATGGTTGTGGGGAATTTCCATTCCTTAATGGCTTTAATTTTGTTAGGGTCTACCTTAACACCCTCGTGAGATACAATATGACCTAGATATTCCACCTCTTTTACTCCAAAGAAACATTTGGATGTTTTTGCATATAATTGTTTCTCCTGCAATAGTTTGAGCACCCTGTCAACATGTTCAACATGATCCTTCCAAGACCTGCTGTAGATTAGTATATCATCAAAAAATACTCGCACAAATTTTCTAAGGAAGGGTTTGAAAATGGAATTCATCAACCCTTGAAATGTAGAAGGTGCATTGGTAAGGCCAAAAGGCATGACCAAAAATTCATAATGGACCTCATGAGTTCGAAATGCTGCTTTTGGAATATCTTCAGTCTTCATTCTAATTTGATGATATCCCGAACGAAGATCCAACTTGGTAAAATAAATTGCTCCATGTAATTCATCCAATAATTCATCAATCACAGGAATGGGAAATTTATCTTTAATGGTGAGCTTATTGAACTCCCTATAATCTGGACACATTCGCCATGATCCATCCTTCTTGTGTACCAATACTACAGGAGCAGAGAAAGAACTTTGACTAGGTTGAATTATACCCGCCTCTAACATTTTTGCAATCATATGTTCAATTTCGCTCTTTTGGAAGTAAGGATATCTATAAGGCCTGATGTTTGGAGGAACACTTCTCATAATCAAATGAATAGCATGATCATGATCACGAATAGGTGGGAGTCCTTTGGGAGTTTCAAACACCTTGGAATGATTGTCCAAGACTTGTTGGAGATCTGCAGAAATAGATGATTTTGATGTCGGAAATTCTAGTGAGCATAATTGTGCAATTACGCCTCGTTGTTCTTTCTTTAGAAGCTTTGTCATGACATTAGAGCTTATTATCCTTCCCGGCTTCCCTTCAATACCCCGTAATTCGACTTCCTTTCCTTTTGAAAAAAAAATCAAGAAAATTTCTTGAAAATTAAAAGCTACCGTCCCCAAAGATTGTAACCATTGTACTCCTAGTACAACATCAGCACCTCCCATAGGAATGGAAAGCATTGGACTAGTCAATACATATTCCCCATGGTTAGCTTGATATTATGGCATTTTCCAGAGCAATTTATAGTTCCTCCATTTGCAACCATCACTTGACATTCTGGTGCTGGGTATAGGAAACAATTCAATTCCTTGGCTACCTTACAATGAATAAAATTATGGGTGCTACCTTAATCAATCAACACTATTACCTTTTTCTTCTTGATATGTCCTTCTATCTTGAGAGTTTGAGGAGTGGTAATTCCTGCCAATGCATTACACGATATGGTCGCACTCATTTCTTCCTCTTCTAGGGCTGGTTCCTGGTGTATATCCTCTTCTTGTTCATTTTCTTCTTCCTCTTCACAATCTATGTAAAATAATTTCTTCTCAGGACACTTATGACCTTTAGTGTATTTGCTATCACAACTGTAGCAAAGCCCTTTTGCTCTTTTTTCTTCCAATTGTTGTGGTGTCAACCTTGTAGGTTGTGGAAATCTAGGAGTAGCAACACTTCCCTCTTTATAGAAGTGAGTGGTAGGCTTCCTTGTAGCCATAATTTTACATTCAATTTTTCTTGCCAACCTAAATGCCTTCTCCAATGAATCAGGTTCCAAAACGCGAACTTCATGTTGGATGTTATCCTTTAAAGTACCTATGAAGATATCAATCATGTGTTCCTCTGGAATATCAGTTACCCTTATATTCAATTTTTAGAAGTCCTCAATGTGCTCCCCCACTAAACCCTTTTGTTTGAGATTTATCAATTGGCTAAAGAAGGTGTTTCTCTTTGTATCCTCATAATGTGCTATCATTTCTTCCGTAAAAATCGACCAAGTGACAATTTTTTTACGGGAGTAAAGCCATCGATACCATACAAATGTATTTTGTTCTAAATGTAAAGTTGCAATGCATACCTTTGTGTGTTTTGCACGTTATGGAGATCAAAATATTGCTCCATCTGTAGTATCCATGTTACAGGATCCTTTCCATCAAAATTCCTCATATCCATTTTTGGAATATGGTGGTTCTTCCCACCAACATTGGAGTTTATGAAATCACGATTAACATTTATTTTGTTCTCATCATGAGTTTCCTCTACTATCTTTTCACCATTAGGAAACATTTCTTGTATCAACTTTGTCAAACCTTCCATGTCTACTTTTAGATCATTCTTCATGTTTTCCATCTTAGCTTCCATGTCATCCATATTAGCTTGCATGCCATTCTTCAAACCATCCATCTTAGATTCTACTCCTTTCTTCAAACCATCCATCTTAGTTTCCATGTCTTTCTTCAAAAGTTCCATGTCATTTTTTGTTGCTCTTTGAGAGAGCGAAATTTGTTGCACTTGCTCTTGTAATTTTGATATGTCATGTTGTCATTCTTCATCTTCATGAGTCATAGTAGAGCCCTCTAATGGCTTAATGGGTGTTGAATTCTTTTGAGGGGCCATTTGAAAATCCAATATTGATATATATTCTACAATATGCCCTTGGAATCAATTGAACTTGATTCTTCAAACAAGACTTATGCAAAAAATAAAAAAATAAATAATAAAAAATAATAAATAAAAATAAAAATAAATAAAAATAAATCAATAAATCAATAAATCAATAATAAATAAATAAATAAAATAATAAATAATAAATAATAAAAAAATAAATAAAAAATAAAAAATAAAAAAACACACACACACACACCTTTTACTTGTTTCTGAGGAGCTCGATATTGAAATTCACTTATTTATATACTTGCAGATGCTAAATATCTAAAATTTGGCCCTGTAGTAGTCCTTTGAAGCTTCTTTCAAATGCCACGGGTCTGAATTGATTTGGATTCTTCAAGACAAAGTTATGTCCAATCTCCCACAATGACCTAATTATGGACTGGTTCAGTAGAGCGAACTTGTACGAATTTCCACATTTCATTGTTTTCTCCTTTGGCTTTGACATTTATAGACAAGAAATTATAGTCCGTGTACTTCCAGCCACATTTTACAGAATTCCAATCCGAAGCTCAGAGAGAGAGTTATGAATATTTTCCCACGATCACCTCTTTGAGATGAAATTTGGGAGTCTGAAAAAGACCTAACTTTCACAAATCATATCTTCGAAAATATTGCGAACCAAGCTCTGAAATTTTGCGATGATGTTTCTCAAGATTTTGGCTTCGCGCTCTAAAAATTTTAGCTTCTGAAACTTCGTAGAAAAAAGTTATAGCGAAAATTCTGAGATGACCTTTTTAAGTGAAATTTAGGAGCCTGCAAAAAGCCCTTACTTCCACAAATCATATCTCCGAAAATATTGCAAACCAAGGTCTAAAATTTGGCGATGATTTTCCACAGGATTTCGGCTTCGCACTCTAAAAATTTCAGCTTCTGAACCTTCGTAGAAAAAAAATTTATAGCGAAAATGCCACTATGACTTGTTTGGAGCATTGAAACCCTAGAATCCAAAGCTCTGATACCAAATGTTGTGAAACCAGCTCCAAAAATAGAAGAAAAGAGATATCAACGCCTTAGAAATAAGCCACTTCGAGGGGGAAACCTCCAATACATTACATGAATGAACAATTCTTGGATGATACAAATTACAAAACCTCCTTTCTATATATAGGAGTCCATGGGGCCACAATGCAATCCTAGTGGGGCCACAATGTAATCCTAGCCAACCTAACAATAATAATTTAAGGGCACAATAATAACAATATGGGGGTTACAGGGGTAAAATAATAACAATAAGGTGGTTACACTAACAACAATAAGGGACTATACTAGTAATATAGGGACCTAATACTTTTATTACATTTCATCCAAATCTAAAAGATCCAGTAGTAATGTCTACCTTGCCTTGTTTCACTTAAACTTGATACTTCTGCAAATTGATCGCCCAAGCCTCTTTGACTCCATTGCCCAATGGCCTTCCTCTGAATTTCCAACCAAACCAATAAAAAACCAACTCTGTACTTATTAACTAGCCTAATATCTATTTCAAATAAAGCTAAATCATACAGAGAGAGCCCTCTCTGAGTTTAGGAGAGCTAGATCTTAAACACCAAAGTAGGTTTGTGGTTACCTTGGTGATTTTTTTCTTTAGCCTTCAGAAATTACAGAGTGATAACAGACCCAACCAATTTGTTTCTCTCTTTGCAATAAGTCATTTTGACATATTTATATGAAGTCATAGAGATATTTACTTGAGTAAAGTGACTTCCTCCTTCTATCAGTTTCCTTGATGATAATGAAGATGATGGTAGGAACTTCCTCTTAGATTGAAATCTCCAATGTAGGTGACCTTGGATCCTTGATGATAAATAATGTCTTCAGAATGATGATGTCTTCAAAGGTGTTGGATATTGTTGAATGGTACTTGATGATATATCGTCCAACAATGTCTTCAATGTCATAAATATTTGATAACAAATATTATTTCCTTGATGAGTGAATCCTTTGAATGATATTGAATCCTTGCAAACTGATTTGACTTTTCAATGTAGACTTTAGACTTTCATTCTTGCTTCTTTTGATCCTTGAGTGACTCCTTGTCAAGTAGCCTTGTCTTCAGCACCTTAGCTCTGAAACCATGCTGAGAATTAGGTAAGGCTAGGTTTAATTCAAATTCTCTACTCGATAATTACTTGTGAGCTTACTTATTTTACTTAGGTCTTCTCTTCTTAGCTTATTATGTCTTTCATCTCTTTAATTATCAAAACACAAGAGACACAAATTTAGGCTCTTCAAGCAAGGGCCAAAACCTCTCCCTCTTGGAGAGGAAAACCCACAAGAAATTATTCTTATAGTCTTTCAAATGACAAGTACCATGACCATGACACAGACCCTTGACCCGTGTATGCCTCCAAGACCTTGTCACTGCTTCTTCCTTGACTCCTTAAGTTGATTCTTCTTTTCTTCACCATCCTGGATTGTTCTGCACCAGCCTTAGATAGCTCGGTCTCTATTCCTTGGTATCTCCTTTTATTTCTTGACTCTACCTTATATCCTTATCGCCTTCTTCTTATCTTGCTTAATACCCAATACAGTAGTACATACTTCTGCACCAGTTCTTCAAATTTAGCCCTAGACCGAACTTATAACAAACCTTCTTCACACTGTATAAATATCCCTTTTCTTGCATTGTATACTTCGCTGAGCAGCACTTATCTTATTTTGTACTTCACTGTAATTATGTCCCTCATTTTCACCAAAGCACCAAAGAAATATATTACAGATTTGTCTCTCTATGCTTCAATCTGCAATCCTTTTTTCTTTTTTACTGATATGTCTCCCAAAAAACAGTCCTATCTTCACTTTATTACGGTCCTGCAACTTCTCATTTAATACAGCTCCTTGTCTGCACTTCTTCCTGCAACTCTATCCAAAAAACTCACAAAAAATCTGAATTTTGTTCCTTCTATTTTTGCGCAGTCCAGTGGGATATTTATAGTGATCAACCCCTGTAGTTAGTCGACTTGACTGTGAATAGTTTTGGTTGTTCATTGAGCCGACTTAACCAAGGGTTTATGAGCTGACTTGTCGAGGATGTCTTCCAGCGTTTTGTACGTTGTCTTGAAGAGTATATTCATCATGAATTATGCCGGTGTTTAGTACCATTCTTAAGCCATATTGTTGAGCTTCTTTGACAAGGTATTTGAGGCATACTTCATTGACTTGACTCTTCATATACATGACTCTTAATTAATACATTTATGAAAATATGACAATTCCCTAAAAGACATCAAGAAGAAGTCTTTTGACCTATAATAAAAACCTTTCTCATGAAACTGGTCCCATGAAGCAAGCATAACAAAAATAAATTTTATTATCTCTGTCTTCTTCATTACATAAATACATAATTTCTTTTTAACTCTAGGAAAAATTTCCACCTTTGGCTCAAGCGAGGGTGGCATAAGGATGCCCAGTCCTAATAGCATTGAAGATGAAAAACACTCTCTTAGGGTGTCCATATTATCCTCAAATTCGATCTATTTTTCAAAATATTTGTCACACTACCAACCTTCTTAAACTTTCAAGTCAACAAAACTATGGTGATTAGGGAACGCTTCTCTCATTTATTTTTTAGCATAAAAATAAACTATTAAGAATTTTAATTAATCTCTTAGCTTATTAAGGCCATTTGATAGGCCATATAGGTCTTAGTGCACGTTTATCATCATTGTCACCATCATCCCATATAGGTCTTAGTGCACGTTCATCATCATCATCAAATTTTATGATCATCGTCATCTTTATGATCGTCCCACATATGTCTTAGTGCGTTGTCGTCACCATCATCATCATCATATTTATGATCATCCCAGGCGTCGTCGTCGTCGTCGTCAAATGTATAATCTCATTATTATAAATTTGAAATTAAATTTCCACTTTAATCAAATTATTGTAATTATAAAACTAAATTTCAATTAAAAGGTCTATATCCGATACATGTACAAAACGTTAAAATTTATATATATAATATAATAAAAATATATTATGATTAGCTATGCAATACTAACTAATTTATTATAACTTTGTGACGGACTAAACTTTATTATGAGTTAACCTTGTATAGAAAACATATTTATAATAATTTTAAAATGATTTTTTAACTCGGTAAAATTATTATAAACATTAACCCTAGTTTCAATTCATTGAAGGCAATGAGAAGGTTATACTCGGCAGCCTTCTCTGGTTGCTTATCAAAGACAATGCCAAGGTAAAACATGGAGGCCTTTATTTCGTTTGAAACTTTATTTTAATTTTAAATATTTATAAATCAGGTTATGTGGTTGAGTTTAAATATTTATATTTTGGTTTTTGTGATACAATTTAACAAGTACGCATAGTTAGTGTTAGTTTAATAATTAAATTTTTAATGGCAGTAGAAAATTTTCATTGTAAATAATTGTAGTTGTAGGTTTTAGTCATTTGACATGATGCATGTTTTTGTTGAATATAAATTATATATGTATTGAAATTATGTCGTTCAATTGCGATATAATTTTGTAAATATATATTATTAGTAATTTAAAAATTAAAAATTAAAAAAAAAAAAAAAAAAAAAACCACAATTTATTTTAGATGTGTGCTTATGTTATATATGTTATTTAACATACATATATATATATATTGCAGAGTATAGATAGTAACTTTAAAAAGTTTTAGTAAAATTGAATTGAAAGGGGTTTTAATTAGGTTTGCAAAATATTTTCAATTTATAAAACTTGGTAAAGCACATTTACACAAAATTTTATATAGAAAAATTTATTTAATTTACTTATAGTAAATCACATTGACATAGATCTCCTATTTGTCTTTTTTGCTGGCATGAGACCACAAACATGGCCTATGTAGCAGTACGAGGAGCTAAATAATTGCGAAACCCCAGACAAAAGAGATTTCTGGAAAAAGATTTACAATTTTTGGCATACCATTGAGCAAATGATCAAAGTTATATCATTATATACATGAAATTCATTTTTTTTAAAACATTATCGCTATTGCCATAAAATTTAATGTAGATACAAATGTTATTTTCTTTCAATAGGCACATATGATAAATTAGCTATTTTTTGCATATCAAAGCACGTTTTGAAAGTTTTTATAATGTTTTTCCAATATAGCTTTGATTAAAATAATGCTTCTTAAGTTGCAGATGCACAATTTTAAAATTCCTAGGAGATGAAATAAAAACCCGACGTGATCTAGTCAGAGATCGAAGCATGTTCGTTTGACAGCGTGTGAAGGGAGATAACGTCGATTCTCGACTATGGCGTGGACATGGCAAGAGCTTAAGTTGACCCTTAGAAATATTCATATTCCATTTCAGAGTTGTACCCTCACAATGTAAAATGCATGTGGGATTTTTTTTTCTTTTCTACAAATCCCTAATTCAAAGGAAAATGGTTTCATGCATTGGAATTTGTGATTGTAGAAGCTAGGCATCATGGAATCAAGATAGTTTTCAGCCTATTAATAATTTTGATGCATATCATGGAAGGGGATGATATGTTTAGTGGGATTGTGATTCTCAGCAGAGTAAAGAAAAAATAATTTAATATGTTTCTCATGAAGAGACTTGGATTGAAGAATACTCTTTTGTCAAGGTTTGGTGCTTGGCATAACAGAGAAAAATAATTATGTCAATTGGTTTTTCTTTGCAGGGTTGAGATGAGAAAACACTATTCACCCCAGCCAATCACAAGCTTTCATTTCCGTCATCCTCCTTCAAATAAAAATTTGATGTGTAGCCCAATCGAATCATGGACATCCGCCACTGCATACTTCGTCAACAACATTCGTCATTATATTATATGTAATTTCAAATATCTGTGAAGGATTTAAAGGCCTTGATGGCTTCTAGTGGTCGGTTCAACTACTTCATAACCACGACCATTTCCTTAAGTGTGTTGCCAATGCGGTGTCCAACATTAATAGATTCCTAGAGCAATGCGATCACGCTAGATGAGTTCTTCTCCACAAGATTTATCAAATTAAATATTTTGAACTTTCAAGTATAAAAAACAAGAATCATAAATCTCGAAATACTTTGTATGACCTAAAAGACAATCCTACCGATTCATGTTAACAACACACCTTATCACCAAAATCAAGCAAAGTATATACCCAAATATCATATTCACAAATACTTCCAAATCGATAACTTACTAGACGTGATATTTCAGTTACACACCAAATTCTTGATGGTGGATTATGGTTGATTAAAACCCGTTGACATCATCAAGCCTTGCATCAGATTGTACTGCCGATGAAATATCTGAGTAATAGAATGCCTAGTGATATGCCAATTAAGCTTGCCCCCAAACCCAACCTAAGTTTATTATTCTTCCTAGGCGCCTACTGCACCACGGGAACAATGGGTGGGTAGCACTGGTAGGGAGGGTGATCTTGGTAGCATGGTGGAGGGTAACAATGGTAGTAAAGCATAGGCGGAGGGCAGGGTGGATACGGTGGCGGAGAGTACTGGTTATTTGTTGACAGATAGGAGGACAAACCGGTCAGTGGGTAGCTTACATACATAGTCACTGGCCTAAAACTTGCCACCCCATATAACATTGTTGGAAACACGGTCACTGTCTCCTCCTTGGCCGCCCAATATGACCGTATGACTCCTTGTAGTGGTTTTTGTTGCAGCTTGAAATAGATCATTTCGAGCAATCTAACAGAGAGGTTAAGAACTCCCTTAGCTTTTCCTGATGGTCTCCTGACCTAGTAGCTTGCGAACTCTGTGTTGGCGTTGGCTCCCTTGTTGGTTATGTTTGTTTGTGTAATGAACAGAATACTAGTGCATAGGTGGGAAGTATAAGTGGGTATTAATGTTGTATTTATTAAGGAGAGGGAATAAAATGAATGTGTCTCCTTGCACAAGGAACACAACATGAAGACAAAGAAGAGAGCAACATATGTGTTACATGTCGTACCTCACTCCCCACGTCCCAATGGAAAGAAGGAACTCACTCGATATCTAGTCAAAATCGACATTGCAACGATTTAGGAAGTGTTGGAAATTTAATTCCAACTGCAAACCTGTGCAAGAGGATGAAATTTAATTCTGATATGAATTTCATAAGGATAGAAGGCGGTAGAGAATTTTTTGTTTAAACTTGCACACAACTGTGCAATGAATTTCTGGTTTAAATTCCTGTAAAAACCAAATTTTAGTTTAAAGGTCATAGCCTGTTTTACATTTAAAATCCTAGTTCAAACACCACGCAAACCTATCTTAAAACCTACACTTACCGCCATTAAAACTCCTACCAACCAATGCATTTTCCGCATTTTATTTTAGTTTGAAATTGCCCACGTCAACGGTTGTGGAGCCCATGTTCCACGTCACTTAATCCTCAACCAATCCCGTGTCGATCGCACATATTGAAGTTGATGTCACTGGAGCCAAAAATGGATGCAATAAGTTTTATGAAACATTTTGAAATAAATTCCAAGTACGCTAGCTTGTCAAGCGTGGACCAATAGCAGGCTGATCACATGATTTTAAGTCCAGTCACCCACCTCAAAATTGGATGCGATAAATCTATTTGAAACAATTTTGAAAAAAAAATTTGAAATCTGCAATGAATTATTTTATAAGGTTTTAACCTTGGGATAAGATTTGTAATGTTTCATATGTTTTTAATATGCTGCGACAATTTTAGTTTTTTAAAACTTAGGGTGATATATGTAAGTTTTATAATATATATATGTATAACATCAATGTTAAATAATATATTCCGAGAGCAATAAAAGGACAGAGTGTGGTGATATATATGCTAGAAGGCAGAAAAAGCCAGAGAGCAGAAAATAGTGTGACTTTGTAATTTTTGCCTGAAGGCATAAAAGAACACCAGAGAGACAGAGAACAGAATTTTTTTAAAGTGAAGCACTGCATGTGTAGCAGTCAAGAGATGAAATTTTGCATTGTAAACCAGAACTGTGATTCTGAAGAAGAAATTGTCATTTTGTAATAGCGTTCTAGTTTAATTAAATAGAAGAATTATTTTTTATTTCATCTCTCTCCGCAATTTTTGTTTTAAAACTCTATGTTAGAGGAAGAGGAATTGTTTTTCCTCTGAGTGTTAGGAATTACTTAGAAATTCCAACATGGTATCAGAGCTAGTCCAGACTCTTTACATTTGCTAAAGACGCTGAAGGAAGAAGGAGTTGTTGAACCTTTCGACCAACAGTGTAAAAGATCAGTAAGTCAAGGTATTTATCAAAACATAGTTTTTTGTTTGCTTAAATATTACAGTCCTCAGAGACAAAGTTTATTTCTCAACAGTGAGAAGGTTTATTTGAGAAACACAGTCAATTTGTTAAGCATAGTTCAGTAAGCTAGCCTTGGCAGGAGCCAGCACAAGCAAGAGTATGGGAAATACTCAACTCCCATAGTTTAATGGGAAGAACTATGACTATTGGGCAATCACAATGAGAGCATAGTTTAATGGGAAGAACTATGACTATTGGGCAATCACAATGAGAGCCATGTTTGCCTCTCAAGATTGATGGGAGCTAGTTGAATATGGTTTAGAAGAACCAGCAGATGAACAAGCATATAATGCCTTAACACAGGCAGAGAAGGATTTGTTGAAGAGTAATAGGAAGAAGGACTCAAAATCCCTCTTTTGTCTCTATTAGGCAGTGCATGAAAGTGTGTTTCCAAGGATTGTAGCAGCAAAGAGGTCCAAGGATGCATGGGATACCCTCTAGACAGCCTATCAAGAAATGGAGAAGGTAAAGACATCAAAGCTTCAATTAATGAGAAGGTATTTTGAAGTCATTTGCATGAAATAATTGGATACAATAGATTCATTCTTCACAGTGTTTATTGGGTTGGTTACCCAAATGAGACCTCATGGAGAGGCCATAGAAGAAATAAGAATAGTGGAGAAATTATTGAGGATCTTACCCTCAAGGTTTGATGTAATAGTAAAAACCATTGAAGAGACAAAGGATCTCTCAAAGTTTACTGTTGATGAGCTTCATGCATCATTAATGACACATGAACAAAGATTGGGTAGAACAGAAAAATCATCTTTGGAACATGCCTTCAAGACCCAAATGTCTTTTGGAAGAGGAAGAGGTCAAGGCAAAGGAAACTACAGAGGAAAAGGAAGAGGCAAAAGCCAAAACAGAGAAAGAAACAACCTTGCAAATACTAGTGGAAGGGGCAGCAATCAAAGTCAAAATCAAAGCCAAGGCAGCAGCCAGCAAGGTGGAAAAAATCAAGCACATGGACAAAGCTATGATAAATCCCAAGTCCAATGTCATTATTGTAATATGTATGGGCATTACGCCAATGAATGTAGGAATAAACAGAGTGACATGGGTAGTAGACCCAGTGCTAATTTTACAAAAGAAAATCTCAGTCAAGAAAATTTATTTTTAGCATGTAATATGGCTGAAGAGAAGAATGAAGATATATGGTTTCTAGATTCAAGATGTAGCAACCATATGACTGGAAACATTTCTATTTTTTCCATGATTGATGAGAATGTGAAGTCTCAAGTAACATTGGGGACAGACGGTAAGGTCTCTGTCATGGGAAAAGGCAAAGTAAGTGTTTTGACAAAGAAAGGAGAAAAGAAGAGCATATCTTATGTATACTCTGTACCAGGTATGAAATGTAATTTGTTAAGCATTGGATAGCTCATTCAGAAGGGATACAATATATTTTTTGAAGATTATGTATGCACCATCATGGACAAACCACCAAGCAAGCAATGTATTGCACAAGTGAAGATGACAAGGAACAGAATGTTTCCTCTCAAGGTGAGACCAGATTTGAAGAAAGGAGTTGTCGTGGCAGCAATAACACAAGAGACATTCCAAAGAGAAGCAAAGGATGAAAACTGGTTATGGCATTTGATATTTGGACATCTCAACTTTGGAGGTTTGAATTTGTTTCATATGAAAGGAATGGTAAAGAGATTACCACTTATTGAGAAACCAGACAACCTATGTAAAGGTTGCATCTTGGGCAAACAACACAGAGAAAGCTTTCCATTAGGAAAGAGCATAAGGGAAAAAGCACCCTTAGAAATAGTCCATTCAGATTTTTGTGGACCAATGAAAACACCATCATTAGCAAGTAGTCATTATATGCTGACCTTTATTGATGATTACACAAGAAAAACTTGGGTTTATTTCTTGAAGTTTAAGAGTGAAGTGTTTGAGAAATTCTGCCACTTTAAAGCTCTAGTTGAGAACTAAAGTGGACAGCATATTAAATTCTTAAGAACAGACAGAGGAGGAGAATATATCTCAAAAGAATTTCTGCATTTTTGCAGAGAAAATGGAATTCATAAGAAATTTACAACAAGGTATACACCTTAGCAAAATGGAGTTGTTGAAAAGAAAAATAGAACCATCATGGACATGGTAAGAAGTATGTTGAAGGAAAAACATTTGCCAAATGAATATTGGCCTGAAGTTGTACATTGTGCAACATATATCTTGAATAGATGCCCAAAAAAGAGTGTTATGAACAGAGTTCCCGAAGAAGCATGGAGTGGCATAAAACAATTTGTCACCCACATGAGAGTTTTTGGTTGTGTGGCTTATGCACACATTCCAGATCAGCTAAGGAAGAAGTTGGACAGTAAGGGGGAGAAGTGCATATTTGTTGGATACAGTGAATAATCCAAAGCATAAAGATTGTATAACCCATCCACCAAGAAATTTATGATAAGCAGAGATGTACAATTTATTGAGGAAGAAGCTTGGGATGGAAGCATTGAGAAAACAGTGAATGTAAAAACCTGTTTGTCTCATGATGATGATGAGGAAGAAATGGCTGAAAGACATCCCTCATCAGCACCACCACCTCCACCAACACAAGGACAGCAAGGGAATACACAAGCAGGTATGAGAACACCCTTGAGAAGTGATGACAGTGCTTCTCCAAGCACATCACAAGGAGCATATTTGAGTGCTTCTACAAGCACAAGTTCAGCTAGTGAAAGAGGAACCAGATTCAAAATTATGAATGAAATTTATGAGCAAGAGGCAAAAAATGAAGGTATGAACTCTTTATTTGAATTCTATTGTCATGTAGAGGATCCTATTCATTTTGAAGAAGTTGTAAAAGATAAGAAATGGATAGATGCTATGGATGAAGAAATGAATGCCATAGAGAAAAACAATACATGGGAATTAGTTGATCTCCCAAAAGGTAAAGAAGTTATTGGAGTAAAATGGGTTTATAAAACCAAAAGTAATGTTGAAGGTAATATTGAAAGGCACAAGGCCAAACTTGTTGTCAAAGGCTACAAGCAGCAACAAGGAAGAGATTATGAAGAAACATTTGCACCGGTTGCAAGAATGGAAACAGTAAGAGCAATGTTGTCCATAGCAGCACAACACAAGTGGAAAGTTTACCAAATGGATTTGAAATCGGCATTCCTATGTTGAACAACCTCTGGCCAAGAGCACAAGGTATGCAGATTGAAGAAAGCTCTATATGGGCTGAAACAAGCACCAAGAGCATGGTACAGTAAGATAGATGCCTATCTACAAAAAAATGGGTTTGAGAAATGTGAAGAAGAACCCACATTATACATCAAAGAGAAATATGGTAAGATGCTCATTGTTGTTTTGTATGTTAATGATGTTATATTCGCAGGTAATGATGCTTACCTCATTGAGAATTTTAAAACAGTCATGAAGGATGAATTTGAGATGACTGATATAGGAATGCTGAGATACTTCTTAGGAATAGAAGTAGAGCAAAATGAAAAGAAAAATTTTGTTTCTCAAGCAAAGTATGTTAAAGAAGTTTTGGAAATATTTGACATGCAGGATTGCAAGGCAGCAATTACTCCTACAGTGATGGGATTGAAACTGAGCAAAGAAGACAATAGCAAGGATTTTGATCCAAGTTTGTATAAGATCATAGTTGGTAGCCTTATGTACTTGACTACAACTAGGCCAGATATTATGCATGAAGTTTAATTTCCAGCTTTATAGAAAGGCCAAAGGAAGCACATTGGCAAGCAGTAAAAAGAATTCTGAGGTATGTGAAAGGAACAAAAAGGTATGGAATTTTATACACCACTTCAGAAAATATTGAATTAATTGGATATACCGACAGTGATTGGGTTGGAAGTATAGATGACAGGAAAAGCACCTCTGGATATGTTTTTCATATGGGATCAGGAGCCATCTCATGGGCTTCTAAGAAACAACCAATTGTGGCTTTATCAACAGCGAAGGCAGAGTATGTGGCAGTTATAGCAGCAGCATGTCAAGCAGTATGGATGAGGATAATGTTGAGAATTTTGAGTCGTGAACAGGTAAAAGGCACAACAGTTTATTGTGATAATAGCTCAGCTATAGCTTTATCCAAGAATTCAGTGTTTCATAAGAGAACGAAACACATTGATGCCAAGTATAACTACATCACAGAGCTAGTGAACAATGGGGAAATTGTTTTGCAACATTGTAGAGCTGAAGAGCAGTTTGCTGATATATTAACAAAACCATTGGGGCGGAAAAGTTTTAATTACCTAAGGAAATGTCTGGGTATGCAAGAGAATGTATCAGTTGAAATTAAGGGGGACTGTTGGAAATTTAATTCCAACTGCAAATCTGTGCAGGAGGACGAAGTTTAATTCTGATATGAATTTCAAAAGGATAGAAGGCAATAGAGATTTTTTTTTTTAAACTTGCACACAAATGTGCGATGAATTTCTGGTTTAAATTCCTATAAAAACCAAATTTTAGTTTAAAGGTCGTAGCATGTTTTTCATTTAAAATCATGGTTCAAACACCACGCAAACCTGTCTTTAAAACCTACACTTACCACCATTAAAAATCCTACCAACCAATGCATTTTCCGCATTTTGTTTTAGTTTGAGATTTCCCACGTCAACAGTTGTGGAGCCCATGTTCCATGTCACTTAATTCTCAACCAATCCCGTGTCGATCGCACAGATTGAATCTGATGTCACCGGAGCTAAAAATGGATGCGATAAGTTTTATGAAACATTTTGAAATAAATTCCAAGTCCGCTAGCATGTCAAGCGTGGACCAATAGCAGGTCGATCGCATAATTTTAAGTCCAGACACCCACCTCAAAATTGGATGTGATAAATCTATTTGAAACAATTTTGAAAAAGGTTTTTGAAATCCGTGATGAATTCTTTTATAAGGTTTTAACCTTGGGATAATATTTGTAATGTTTCATATGTTTTTAATATGTTGCGACAATTTTAGTTTTTTAAAACTTAGGGTAATATATGTAAGTTTTATAATATATATATATATATATATATATATATAACAGCAGTGTTAAATAATATATGCCGAGAGAAATAAAGGGACAGAGTGTGGTGATATATATGCTAGAAGGCAGAAAAATCCAAAGAGCAGAAAATAGTGTGACTGTGTAATTTTTGCCTAAAGGCAGAAAAGAAAACCATACAGACAGAGAACAGAATTTTTTTAAAGTGAAGCACTGCGTGTTTAGTAGTCAAGAGATGCAATTTTGCATTGTAAACCAGAACTGTGATTCTGAAGAAGAAATTATCATTTTGTAATAGCTTTCCAATTTGATGAAATAGAAGACGCTTTTTTTATTTCATCTTTGTCCACAATTTTTGTTTAAAATCTCTGTGTTAGAGGAAGAGGAATTTTTTTTCCTCTGTGTGTTAGGAATTACTCAGAAATTCCATCAAGAAGAACATATTTATGTATGAATGTTTGTATATATAGATACATGTGTGAGATTACAATAGAGAATCGCGTGGGGAGTACGGCAATCTGATGCCTTTGAGCACACAGTGTAAGTAAAGGGGTTGTAGAGGGTGTGGACTTTGGACAAAGTATGTATATATATATATCGAGAATTCGTTCAATCCGTTCATATTGATGGATAAAGAGATGTGTTTGGGAGGGACCCAATTCAATTAGAAAGTTGTTACCTATAAGTAATGCAAACACATGTGGTATACTCAACCAAACCCAGTCAAGATTTGAGCTGTGTGGTGGAGAAAACCAACGAGAAGTAGAAGACAAAGCATCGTGGAGAGTGTGGATTTTGAGATTAGACATTGATAATGCTGACACTGATCATACTATTCTTTAATCGTCTTTTCACTTTGCAATCCAATCCAATATCCCTTCATTTCGTTCCGTTCAATTCCACTTCTCACACAACACCACCCCAGAAGTCGGTTTTGTGTACGATTTTGACCAATGGACATGCTCTATACGTAAAATTTTGGTTACCACCAGGAAGTATTGCGTGTTTTGTAGACTTATACAAGATTTAATAATATAAAGTCACACTCGACTTCAAGTTAAAATTGATCATGAATTATCGGTCATTGCGCACATTTTTTACTTAGACACCAAAAGCGTGAGATATTAATCAAACAACAAACTACTTATATGTAACTTTTTAAATTTATTCTTTGGGCTATATATAAATTTTAAATTTATTCACTCAGCTATTTTAAAGGAATATTTCCACATGTGGGATCGCCTAATTACCAATTTTTTTTTGTTTATAAGTTAGGTTTTGTGGCTATGTTCTCGTCCACATTTTAATCAAGAAGATTTTATTTTATTCTTTTCAATTTCGTCTGTGTGTGTGTGTGTTTTAGTTTTAAAAAATCTATTATTTTTAACCAAATTTAAAGTTAATATGTTAAATTTTACCATATTATTATGCTTGTCACCAACAGGTATTGCGCATTGGCTTGGAGGGCTGACCACCTGATAATTTGGTCAAACAGTTAAATAATTTCCATTTCCACAAAGTGAAACTTTACAAATTAAATTTATATTTTTTGCAAAAAAAAATTAATAGTATTTATCTCTAATATTATTGGCCCTAAATTTGAACATGTTATTGGGCCATACCTCGTAACTCATGATATGATTTTTATGTTGCACTAAATACATAGGTTTTTAAGTAATGCCTCGTAACACATGATTTGTATACGGATAAGGCTGAGACATGCAGTTATGTCATTATTGTTCGACGCTTTTATCCGAACATTATTGCTTACAGCTGCAACTACTATACAATGTATATATGTGATGGAAAACCATTTACTTTATTCATAAACAACTCCTCCTATCGCGCCAACCTAACATCTTGTTGGGTGGGAGAATTTTCCCACGAAATTATCAGGTTATGCATTATGTATATCCATGGACCATCATAGAGTCATTATTCTTGAATCATAAAACACAATTGGCCAAGCCTAAGACCTAGATATGAGGCCAAAGAATTACTACTATGCAAATATACATATTTTTGGTTTAATTTATTTTTAAGACCACTCAACCTATAATGCATTTACACGAAACAAGAAAGGCTTGAAAACAATTAATTACAATGCAAAACCATTAATATAATAATTAACTAAATTAAATTATTACAATTAATTCTTAATTACTACAAATTATTAATTAATTAAACTAAGCATAAAGCAATAACTATGTAGCCTTGTTTATGAAATTGAATTTGGATATTCCTCTATCATCTTAAAACTAATTATTAAAACATTGAAAATGAACTCATCTATTCTCAAATTCCTTATGCTAATTATTTAACTAGTTAATAGTTTGAAAAAATAACTTATTATTAAGCCCAACCATCATTGTATAAACAAGAGTCATGTCGTGGCCACGGTGGTGGCAATGCCACTTCTCTTGCTTTTTTGCACATTGTCACCAACTGGTTTTTGTTTATCGTGAATGACATGGGCTTATATGTTAAAATAATATTTTTAAGAAATTAAGAAATAATCAAAAGTATTTAAAATAATGAATAATGTTTGTATTTTTAATATAAAATTGATATACAATATGTATATAATAAAAATGAATATAAATTTATATTAATTTTGTATTTATTATAAATATTTGTAGATTTATTTTTTTAAGAGAGATTTGTATTGTTATAATAAATTTAATAAAAAAGATAAAAACAATTAATGTAATATGTTAAAAGAAAAGATATGAAATAAGCCATTTAATTAATTAAATAAAAATATAGGCAAGGATGTGATTTAAGAGTGATTACTATGATATATGGTTGAAAAAGAGAAAAATATATTATTATAATAAATTTGTAGTAACTTGAAAAACAAATCTAGAGTTAAAATAAATATCTATATGCTATTTTTCAAATTTATCTTAAATATAAAGCTAATTACATATATATTTTATATTCGCACTATTAAAAATGTTTTAATTGATATTAATGTTAACTTTAAATCTATGATATATTGAAAGATATTAAATTCTTCAAAGTATTATCAATTTCCCAAATTTTCCATTTTTAAAAGGGGTTGCGCTTCTAAATATTTTATCCTTCTCGATTCAATATAAATTCAGAATTAAGCTACATTTACATTTTTTATATATGTATCATCTATCTATTCCATAATAAATATGAAAGGAATTAGAGAGCTTCCTTGTATACATATCATTGAAATATTTTAACAATAATGAATTTCTACTTTCAATTGTCATATATTAAAATAAGTAAACTTTATTAAAATTTACGGTTTAATCAAAATATGTCGCAATATTGAAATCTTTTCGACTTAATATGTGTATTGATATTATGAATGGATAATGCCATCTCACTACATCAACATGTTAGCCATATTCATATTTTTGGAAATCCAATACACATATAATATAGCACACACATATGTCAGTTTGTTTTTCCCATTCACATTTAAAATTAATATGTTATTCAAACAATCAAAGGGGGTCATGGATTATGATATTAGAGCAATAATGCATCTAAATCTTATTATAAAAAACATGTAACTATAATATGATTTGTATAGTGATAAATTGTTGTATTATTAGAACGTT
Source organism: Pinus albicaulis (assembly GCA_034641835.2). Taxonomy (NCBI): domain Eukaryota; kingdom Viridiplantae; phylum Streptophyta; class Pinopsida; order Pinales; family Pinaceae; genus Pinus; species Pinus albicaulis. Next base: position 648,707,448 of record CM076578.1, on the reverse strand, counting down.
GGTCTATCAAACACTACATTAAGTTTAGAAGTGTGTGATAGGTTGCTTTCAACATAAATAATTTAGGAAAAAAATCATAATAATACAAAATTACTATATTTATAAATTAGAATTTTATTATTATCATATAATTAAAAATATCAGTAAGTATATCATTTGAGTTATTCTATTAAACACTTATGGATTATTTATTGAAACATAATGTATGAAATATTTGTATTATAGATTGAAATTGAAATTTATTGAAACATGATTGTCATCTCTATCATTTAAATTGTTGTTTCTCGTTCATAGTCCTTGAAATATCTGCTTCATAGTCATGGGAACATGAAGGAGAGATTGAGTGCAAGGATTGTCATTGTTCTAGGACATTTATGTTAGCGTAAATTTCTTCTTAAATTTAACCTCCTGCTAAATTCTTTAGAAGATATACATAAAATCAAATTTCGATTGCATTTCATTCTACATATATTTCAGTCAATTTTTGCCTTCCACAATTCCCCAGTTGTCGTATTGACGTTCCTTTGCACCTCTTGGTGCAATTTCTAGATTAATATGTTTCCCATGAAGAGAGCTAGACTAAAGCAGATTCTTCCGTCACAATTTTTCTATATCGAGGGAGGAAGGGTTGAAGAGAAAATCATAGCAAAGAGGAAGGGAGTGGGGTTGGTGTTCAGATCCCACAGGCACCACAGATATGACCTGTCGGCTTTCGCAGTCTCAACTACAAGGAGCACAATGTCTACATCAAGGGCATTGTCTCCTATGTTATCCATGGCATAGGGCAAGGTGTCACGATTTTGAGGGTGAATTTCAAGAACGTGTTACCTTACAAGTACCATAAAGAGTTTTTCATCGTAGTTGAGGGTATGCATATAGGGTAGCTGGTTTATTGCGGTAAGAAGACCAAGCATTGATGCTATGATATCCAATACAAGACTAATGATATCCAAGATAGGACTAGGAGACATGTTTGTTGTTATGTCTTTGTTCCCATTCCTGTTTTTAGATTTGCCACATGGCTAGGAGAACTATTTGCTAATATTTTTATGTTGTGATTGTCATTTTGAGACTTGAAATTACAAGAGAAAATTCATTAGGATCGATAGCATAATATAACAAATTACAACATTTTGACTAAACAAAATTCAATGCTCAGGGAAAGAGAGTAGAATATAGCAAAATTTTTCATTGGACGTTTCTCAAAATATTTCGACTAGACATAACTTGGTTCTTATAAAACTATTTAATTGACAAGAATCGAAACTCACGTATAGCAGGACACAAAAAAACTGTGGACAGTGTTTCAAATAATTTATTTATTTTGTGCTTGAACATAGTAATGTTCATTGTTCCTTCGACATTGAAATTTAAGATCTATAACAACCTTGCGTATTGTTTTTTGCACTTTTATCATCCCTACATGAGAAAGAAAAAAAAAATACAAAGTTCTTATTGATGTTTACATAAATAGAAAAATGAAGTATTTTGTTATATGACTAAAAAGTAAACTTGAGAGGAAGGGAATGATACCTGAGGAGAGAAGAGGAAGTTGCTAGTTGTAACTTTGGGTTGTCATGTTTTGTTTGTTGTTGCTCTAAGCATCGAGAATCTCATTGTCACCATTGAGAGTGAAAAGACCATGTATTTGTAAATTATGCATCATATAATTTATTTATTTATTTTGGTAAGCCATAATAGCTAATTCAGATAGTAGTTTCTATAGAACTAGCATGTTTCTGAGACAACATCACAGGTTGTTTTTATCAGGAGTTCTTATAGTGAAATTGATAAAATGCAGAAAAAGAAAAGGAGTTTTGTATTTGCGCTTAACACAAAATATTGACAGGTCTTCTATCATTGTAGAGGAATACATTGGGAAGTCGAATACTACTAAAACAAGTTCAAATGGTGTTGATTATGCGTTTGAACGACATGTATTCCTTGCACCTGTTATAGAAGAAAACTAGTCAACACATTTGTAGCGAAAAATAAGTAATTGTCGTATGAAACATAAGTTGGTTACTTAGTATGTACGTACGTGGATTTGTTTGTCAATTTTTTTTTGAGGTCTTGTTCTATCTCAGTGTTCAAATGTGTAATGAAAGTAGCATGTGTTGTACGAAATGCTTTTTCCTTTGCATTTGTTCTTTTTGTTATGTTTTTGAAGAACGCGGTTGGCATATCTCCAGTTTGCAAGCGTTGTTCTATTTCATTGTAGATAAATGTAAAGTTTTCAAATAGTTGTATTTGTAGTGTAAAGCACGCCTGCAAAAAAGAAGAAGATAAATAAAATAAAAAATGTAATTAGTCAAATTGCATGTAGACAATACAATGAAATGCATAAGACTAATGGATGAGTGATGCAAGGTTAAGCATGTTACCGATGCCTTGTTTTCTTCAGAGCTTTCGTCTTTAATTTGCAGTGTATTTACATTCTAACTTTTTGAGTTGTTGTTACAAGCATTGCAATTGTGGCAATTAGGAATGTTGATATGCTTTCTCCTAGTTGTTTTATTGTTTTATTGGGAACAAATTTGTATTTGGCACAAACTGTGTCAATGTTTTCTATAGTGCTCATGTTGTATAACAATAGAGTGTGGTCACAATCTCCATGGTCATAGTTTGTTTTTCGTGCAATCTGGAAATTTGTGACTGCAATTCATTTTCCTGGCAAGATCTTTTGCTTGTGTTTTTCGATGAGGTCTCTTGGAACAACCATCATCACTATCATCAATCCTTGTTGATCAGTACAATCAACATGCAATATTTGATGACTTTTAGTTGCTTTGTCTATAAATGTGGTGTAGAATACCATGAAACAATTTCCGAGATTTACGGATGTTTAGTTCTTTAATTGATATCAAAATGACTAGCAATGCATTCGTGTTGTGCAATAAAAGTGTAAATTACACAGTAAAGGATATGCTCTACAATTCATAAACATAAATAATCCGCTTGAGCTCCCACGTTTTTTCCCCCTCTATGTTCGTGTTTTTCCTCCCTCTTGTTCGTTTCTCCCATGACCCCTCTAGAGTTTGATCAAAGGGGATTCGCTCAGTAGTTGATCACCCCCCCCCCCCAAAAAACATTGCTTCTCTGGCCTTTGCTAGCCTTGTCTCCTCCCTTGGGCCCCCTCGATATCGACCTGCCATCTCCAAGTTTGTCAAAGAACTTAAGGACATCCATGAAATTGTTTTACCCCTTGCGTTGCCTCGAAGGGTTGTTATTTCTTTGTCTGAGAAGGGTCGGGTAGGGAAATTCACGGGCCTTTGGCGCTATCCAAAATCAGTGCAAAAATGGGTAGAAAGAAATTTTTCCCCTTCAAATCAAGTCCAAATATCCATTATTTTCTGTGGTAGAGACTATTTTACCTTCTACTTTGAATCTAAAGAATGCATAGATCTCATTTTTAGAAATGGGCCACAATTCATGGATACTGGATGCATATACTTGAATAGATGGACTTCAGACTTCGACCCTGAGCTTAATGTTCCTAACATCGTTCCAGTATGGGTTTGCCTTCCCCACCTCCCTCTCCATTGTCGAGGAGATGAATTTGTCAAAGTAATAGGCAACACATTTGGAAAATTCACAAACCGAAGTAAACCAAAAGGAAACAGGCATTCCTGCGCTCGAATCCGTGTGGAAGTATACTTTGGAAAGGGACTACCAGAATCGGTGAAGGTCAAAGTAGAAAACTGGACTCGCATACATCATTTGGACTATGGGAAACTTCCTTTCCAATGTAAGGTATGTCATGATTATGGTCATTTTGCAAATAGATGTCCAAAAAAATAAGTAGAAGCAACTGAAACTCAAGACCCATACTGGGAATCTGTCAAATGTAAAAAATCTGGAAGCAAGCTTTCAAAGTCTTCAAACCCTTCCTCTTTTTCTCCCCCTCCTCGAGGTGATCCCCCATCCACCTCTCCTCTCTCCCACCCCCCTTTCTCCAATCCTTTTTCCTCTCTATCTCCCCCTCTTTACCCCTCATCTACTAGATATGATGCTCCCCCTCTCTCCCTGGAACCCTTGGCATCCTCCCCTCCCTCCCCTCTCGCCCCATCCCCTCTCCTCCCCCCCATATCCTTCACCCCAATTCACTTGGTCCTACCTTGAGCCCCCTCCATCCTCCCTTTCAAAGGATTATAACAAGAAATCAGTGCAAGGAATTTGTATTTCCTTCAAATATTCATAAGAAGTTGGGAAGGAAATCAAATAAGGAAATAAGAGATGAAGTAGTAATAAAAGAAATGGGTATGGAAACCCAACAACCATTGGAAACATACTCATAAAAAGGTATTGGAAACAAGGAAAAAACATTGCAGATAGTTTGAGGGAAAGGTCCCTTTGTTCCATCCCATAACAAATAATGAATTTCGTTTGCTCAAATTGTAGGGGTCTTGGACATCCCTTGAAATTCAGTGCATCAAAATATTTTATTAAATCTGAAATCCCATACTTCTTCATATTTGGGGAGATCAGTCATTCAAGCAAGAAATGAATCAAATAATCGAAAAAATAAAATATTATGAAAGAACAACAATAAACTCAATTGGTGCCTCTAGTGGTATTTGTACATTGTGGAAATAGACATCTTGGGAGCTTATTTGTCAGATCAAACAACATCATTGGATAAATACTGAATTCAAAAATAATATCTCTGGATATCAAAATAGCATCTACAACATCTATGCTCCGCCTCATCTCAGAGACAAGGACCAATGTTGTAAATCCATGGTTGATTGCTTAAATTTAGAAACCAATAAAAAATGTATAATTGGAGGAGACTTAAATATGATTTTAAACGCAGATGAAAAACAAAGAGGAATTTTTTAGGCAGGCCCCTTCAGACACAAGCTTGAAAACATCATATAAGCTCATAGTCTAATGTACATAGCACCAAAAAATGGTAGATCACCTGGAGCAACAAAAGAATAGGTCCAGGCAACATCAAAGAGAGATTGGATAGATTTTTAATTCAAGACAACACTATATCAGATTTCAATTTGGCGATATCAAAAATAATCCCCTCATCAACATCGAACCATAAGCCCATTTATATTAAACTCGGGGAAGACGAAAACCTGGGCCCTCTTCCCTTTCGATACAATCCCCTATGGTCCAATTTTGAAGAAGTAAGAACGTTGGTCTCCTTAGCATGGAACCAAAGCATTAATGGTTCCCCAAGTTTTTCCTGGGAATCAAAGCTAAAGAATTCCAAGAAAAATATAAAGGATTGGGTTCAATTGCACTATAAAGAACTGCAACAAAAGAAAATTGAGCTCCAAATGGAGTTAGAACAAGTCTAGAAGAGCATGGAAGAAGAAGAAGTAGCAAAAGAGAAACGAATGAAAGAGAAAGAAATATATTGGGAAATATACAAGAACAACAGGAACCAAGAAGAAACCTTGAGATTAAAGTCCATAAACTTATGGATACAGGTTGGTGATAAGAATACAACCTTCTTCCATGATACCACCAAAATGAGATCATTAAAAAACCACATTGATTCGATCAAAGGAGAAGGGGATGTTGAAATAAAGGGGCGGGAAGAAATAAAAAAGGAAGCTCATCAGCACTTCAAAATTTTACTTTCAACTCATATTGGGATCTCAAATCATGAACACTTCATAAGACAGATCCCTAATCTAGTTTCAGAGGACACAAATACAGTTCTCACCAAACAAGTGGAAGAGGAGGAAATTTAGTCTGCCATTTAGAACCTACAACCAGATAAAGCTTCAAGGCATGATGGCTTCTCCATTGAATTCTATCGCCCATTCTATTTGCTCATTAAAAAGGATTTTCTAAAAATAATTTGATGGTTTTTCGAAAAATAAAATAGGAGACAACACCAACTCCACCTTTCTATCTCTTATCCCTAAAGAATCTAAACCCTCCTCCTTTAAACACTTTAGACTTATTTCTCTATGCAAATCTTCCTACAAAATTATCACCAAGGTTCTAGCAAATAGGCTTAAGCCTCTCCTTCGCACTATATTTTTTTAAAATCAAGGAGGTTTTGTCCCAAATAGTCAAATTGTGGACAACATTATGCTTGTCCAAGAAGCCATCCATTCCAACTTGTCTAGAAAAGAACAAGGCTTCATTTTGAAACTTGATATGGCTAATGCATTTGATAGAGTTAATCATTCATTTTTATTTGTTGTTCTTCAAAATTTTGGATTTGCCTCATCATTCATTGATCTCATAAAACCTTGCATTCAAGGCCCTTGTATTGCTCCCCTATTTAATGGAAGACTAGGAAGTTTCTTTCAAAGCTCAAGAGGTGTAAGACAATGTTGTCTACTATCACCTTTCCTCTATATCATCATGGCAGAATCTCTAAGTCAGTAATTAGAGCACAGTAGAAAGTGTGGCTCCATCATCGACATCAACTTCAACAAAGGAGTGAAGAGCATAAACCATTCCCAATTCGTTGATGACACTCTATTCATGGGGGGTGCTTCGTGTATTGTTATTAAAATATATAAAAACATTTTTGACAAATTCCTAGAGGCCTCTAGTTTCCTTTTAAATAATGCCAAAAGAAAAATTTATGGATGGAATACCCTTGCAATAACTCTTCAGTGTATTTCTCAAATTTTTGAAGTTCCTTTCAAAAAAAATTGGTACCATTTAAAACACTTGGGACAATTATCTCAAAAGATGTTTTGAAATCATATATTTGGCATTATTCTATAGCCTAAATGAAAAAGAAATTTCAAATTTGGCGTAAGATTTGGCTCAATCTAGCCGGGAGAATCACCTTGATTAAATCAGTCTTATCAGCTCTTGCTCTTTGTCACTTTGATGTCATACAAGCTCCTGTATGAATACAAAAGTAGATAGAACTAATTATAAGAAAAATATTATGGCAAGGGGGTAAATCAGAGACCAAGAAATCAAGCTTGGTAAAGTGGAAACAAGTTACTACCCCGTATGAGAAGGGATGCATTTTTGTTTATCTTCCTGGATTAATGAACATTTCCTTTGGTGCAAACACCATATGGAGATTCATAACAAGCGAGCACACATGGTGGAAACAGATCCTTGAGGCAAAGTATTTGAATTCCACTCGACAATATCTTCTCATAACAAAAGTGCCCATCAAACATTGCACACAAATCTAAAAATTACTCAAAAAAACTCTACCTCCACTCAAAGAAAATACTTCCAGAATTCTAGGCGGTGGACATGACATAAATATTTGGAGAGACAACATTATGGGTAAATCCCCTCTCTCTAACCTTCAAGGCATTCTTCTTCTCAAGGCTTGGATGATAAATAAATAAATTGATTCTCTTGCTCAAATCTCAAACTGGAATCAACAAGACAACTCATGGGAGGGTTGGTTTGTCCTACCCTTTCAACCTGATCTCAACATCAATGGAATGTGCTCCTCACCCACCTCAAGGGAGCAACTCCTATTTGCCTTGGTTAGAAACATAATTTCAAATGGCTCTCAACAGGTGGGGAATTTTCTGTCAAAAAAAGTTATGACAAGCTTCATGAAGAATACTACCACCCAGAATGGCCCATTTGGAAATAAATTTGGAGGATTGAAAGTCTTCCTAAAATAAAAATATTTATTTGGACTATGCTAAAGGGAAAAATCCTAACTACTGAAAATATTAGGAAAAAAGGCATTCATGGTACCCGTTGTGCCAAAGAGAGGAAGAAACAATCCAACACCTATTCATAAGTTGTAAATTCACTAAAGAATGTTGGCTTCTGCTGGTCAACCCTATCGAGGTCATTATCAATTCAAATCTCTCCCTCTTAGAATTTTGTGATACATGAAAAAACAAGTTATCCCTATTCCTTAAAAAATAAGAATTTGATAAAGAGGTTTTGGAGAAGTCTTCCATCATTATTATGTTGAAAAATATGGCTTGCTAGAAATAAATAAATATTTCAAAACACGAAGTCGGAAGTCAAGAATTTTTTGGCCAAAACTTGGAGTTTTGCATCTGAATTCCTTTTAGCGAAAGGATCAAAGAATTTGGATGAAATCCTCTTCCAACATGAATAAATAATTATGGTTTGTCCTCTCAGAACCACTCCCCATCAGTGTAAGAACTGGAAAATTCGTCTAAATGAAAGGGAATTGTCGATATGGTTAAAATAACTTAAGAGAGCATGTATTTTTTTTTATGGATCATCAAAGTCCAATCTAGGTAATTCATGTGTTGAAGGATACATCATGGATAAGCTAAATGAAAAATCTATTTCCTTTGAGTGGGGCCTCGATAAAGATAAAAATAACAAAGCGAAGGCGTGTGGATTTTTATTAGGCTCCCAAATCATAAACAGAAAAAATTGTATGAATCCAGTAATCATTGGGGACTCCTCAATCCTCATCCAACAAATGGTTTAGAACACTAAGCCTAAAAATGTTGATCTTGATCAAATCATTTCCATAATTCAACACCATCTCAAAAATTTAGGAAATGTCTCTTACTATCATGTTCTTAGAGAGAACAGTAAAATTGTTGACAATCATTTTAATAATGCTTATCTAAAACCTCAAGGAGAAGTAAAAAATGACAATGACATTTACTCCAAAATTGTCCCATAATCCCTTCCTCTCCTTCACTCTTTCGCTTGTCTATCCCAATATCATAAATAATAATAGTCAACTCTTATCCTTTTTGCCAAAGGTTACTGTCAAAATATTTATGAATCCCTCCACAATCAAAGCACTTTTCTCAATGTTGAACTGTATCCCCTATCGACCTCATTCCTCTACCAATTTCACTTCTCCATGCCATCGAAATGATCAATCCTTTGACCCTTAGTTTTCTCACTTAACTTCCTCTCCCTTAAATTTCCCTTATTCCCTTCATCTCCTCGCGATGTATTCCTTCTCTCCTTTTCTCGATCTCATATTTCGTCCTCGCAGGCTGCTCCCATCTTTCTACACCTCTCCTTTCCTCTCTACCTATTCCTCTCTTGTGCCATCTTCTCCTTTCCTTATCCCTACTTCCTTGTGCCTTCTATTCCTCTGCTTCCCTTAGCATGGATCCCACTCAAATGTATCCCAAGAACCAGAATTGCCCACATTTTAAATCTCATAAAGTCATTCTTGAGCACATTTGATCCATGCACAACCAGTGGAAGGATAGGTGAAAATCTGAAACGAGGTTTATTTATTATCAGTGTAATGAACACAGGAATTCAATTGAGCATATCAACAAAAAAGTGTACAAATCTTGACAACGCTCTCAAAACACTAAAAGAAATGGTGGCAGAAAAACCAGGGGAAAACTCTAACTCCATGGACTGTGACAGCAATAATTAGCAGACCGAGGAGAAATCTATCAATAAAGAGTAAGAGGATAGTCAGCTCCATGAATCAACAATACCTATTCTGCACATTGACTTAAAGAAATCCTTGTTTTTGTACTACTCTCTCTTTCAAATTTAGATATTCTTTATAAAAGTATTTTACTCCTTCGGCAATTTGTAAGCATGTTTAAGTTAAACGTAGTTGGAAAATTAGTATTTTATTATCAAATGTAAAAGTTGGAATAAAAGGATCAGGGAATTTTTCTTCTCTTTCCTCCCTGATCTGTTCAATATCTATGTATTTGGGAGTTCCTCTCCCTCTTTTTTTGGAATGAATACAATATACCCGATCTTGTTAAAAAAAAATGCATTCATGTTGTGCACAAATCATGCAAATTAGAGTCAATAACACTGAGATAATGTTGATGTGTATATGGAATATATGATAGATGCACACAAACAATATGCATAGGTTGACTTGCCTTTCTGCTTCTTTTTGCAATTGTTTTTCTTATTTTGTTGTTGTGTTTCTTTGTTGTTCAAACCTACAAGTTTTTTGTTACAATGCAAGTGGAAATATATATGGTATTTGTAAATACTCATCATTTATGTTTTTTCTCACTGTAGATTTGATCCATTTTGGTTCTATAGAAAAAAGGAAATTGCATTAGAAACTTTCTTTATATATGGATGCAATGGATGCTTGCAAAAGGACATTAGTAAATGAATAAGGTTCAGTGACAACAAAAAAGGGGGAAAATGGTTTAATTGCAAATACGGAAAGTATTCAAAATGTTTTATAGTTCACTTCATATATATGGTCCACTATGAAACAAATTTTTTCATGATCTGACCAATATGTATCTAGTTTGTAGATCTTGTAGTTATGGTTTACGTTAGACCATACATGATCAATAAGCGATGTGTGCAAATAGGAATTTGTATCTAGAAGGAAATGAAGGTTGTGGTTATGCATATAGTATGTTAGTGTCTTTGTTCTATTGCTTCTTTGATGCATGTTAACATAGAAATCTCCTACAATGAACATTGGTTTACCAATAGTTGTATTGGAGAATTTTTTTCAATAATACTTAGTATATTGGCCAATGTAGCATAGGGTGTTTCATAGACTTTAACAATTATGATTTGCATTCCATATAAAATGATGTTTTCCATAAGTGCTTCTACATTGTAACAACCCTCATTAAAAATCCACGTAAAAAATATAATACCAAGGTCAAGGGACACGTATTCCAAGCTGAATGGTGGGAAAAACATCCTAGTGGGTGTTCATTTGGTTTATTATGGCTAAAGGAAATTAACAAAGACAAGTGGTATTAATGTTAACCTCACTCTCATGTGAGTAAAACAATTCTAAGTCCAAAATTATTAAATTAATTATTATCATGAAAGTTGGGATTTAATCCTACCTTTCTAGATTGGGTTTTTTCGTCGTAGTTAGGAGTCAGTTTAGCCCTAGTTGGTTGAGAGATTCTCTCCAACTAGTTAAGCTCCTAGATTAGTGCGTGGTTGAGATATTTTCTCAACCAAATAGTTCAAGATAGAGGCACTATCTTGAGACAAACTTCCTCATGTATTTATATGTATCATAAACATTATTTTAATAATGAGAATGTGAGGAATACATTAAGGCTCTGGCCTTTTCCGCCATGTCTGGTTTAATGTCTCTGATATATTTTAATGTGTGTTTATTGTAAATTTTTCAATTAATTTACATTTTATTTATGAAAACAATGGAAAATAGGAGAAAAGGAAGATGAAAGGTCACAGGTTGCATGTAAGGATGAAAATGAAGGATAAATAATGGAAAATTGAAGAAATTAGAGGCCTCATTGATAAAAAGGCTTTTGAGAATTAGTTGGTGAACTTTTCCCAGTTCTATGGTGGAGCTTTCTCTATTATCTCTCTCTCTCTCTCTCTCATACTCTTGGACACTTAGAGTTTTTTTGGAGCACTCTTGGAGGAGTGTGGCATACTTGGGATTTGGAACAAGAAGGCAAAGGAAGAGCATGAAAGTGCAAGAGGACATCGGGATCAACAACTACAACGGGTTTTTCTTGCAGGTACCGAGTTGCATGTATGATTTCCATGCTAGTTTTGGCATGCATGGCACATGCATGTGGTTTCTTGGTTATGATAATTCATTGGCATGGAGGTTGCATGGATTAACAATCGTTTTTCCTAACCTTTTCATTTCTTGCATAGCCATGGTGTTGTGGGTTTACCTTGTTTTATGGTTGGTGCTCATTTTCCTTATGGTTGTGGGTTGAGTTATTAGTTCCTGGAGCCTTGGTTGGATAAACTCTCTGGAAGCTCTGTAAAAACTTCGGTTGAGTTACTAGTCCTGGAAGCCTCGATTGGATAAACGCTTTGGAAGCCCTATAACAAGTTGGGTTGAGTTACTAGTCTTGGAAGCCTTGGTTTCATAAATGCTTTGGAAGACGACAATAGCTATGGGTTGAGTTACTAGTCCTGGAAGCCTTGATTGGAAAAATACTCTTGAAGCTCGATGCAAATTGTGGGTTGAGTTACTAGCCCTAGAAGCCATGTTGGAAAAAACACTTTGGAGCCCTGGACAACTTTGGTGGGGACCGAATTGGTGATGTTTAGTGATGTTAGACCGTGAGGTGGAATCACTAGTTGAGGGTTGAGGTGGTTTGACCTCTGTAAGCCCTGGTTTGGTTTTGTCTGGTTTATTCCATGAGATCCCACGTTCATGCTTAGAATATGGCACGAGCGTTATTGGTTGAAATAAAGATTTGGTTCAGCCCAATCTATGGTCGGGTGGTATGTGGAAGTCCCATACCTGGTTGCATTTTTCATATGTCAATAACATCTCTTTCCCTGTTGTAATTGATAGGTAAATTTACTTGTTATTATGTGATATTGATGGTTGTTTTATCATTATTATTTTGTTGGTTATATGCTAGTTATGAGCATGTTTTATGTCAGACTTGATGTATGGCTCTCATCATGTTTTGATTAGCAAATTATTAAGAAATGTATATATGGCCTAATACATGATAATGTATCTATTATGATAATACATCAATGTTTCTTTATGAATCTCAGATAATTATGAGACCCATATGCTCAGATATGATTGTTATGACCTATAGATAACATAATTGAAATATGTTTGACGAAATGTCTGTCATGGCTAATCAGGGTCCGGTCAATTCATTGATCAAATGTTTGTATTAGTAACCTTGTTTCAATGTTATTTATCATTGCTAGGAGTTTCATGAAGTTATGGGCAGTGGCTTGAGACCTATCCCTAAAAAAGTGGCTCAAATTCTGAGATTGTTGGCTCAAAACTGCCTGAAAAAGTCCACAGTCATGGGCATGCCTTGTTGCGGAAGTGATTGGAAGGCCTCAGTCGTATGCATGGCTTGTCATGGGAGAAACCGAGGGTTCAAATCAATAAAATGACAAGTTGTCTCGGGATTTAAGCACATGGAATGGTTGGTTGCCTCCTTAAGGGTATGTGGCTCCTGAGGAAGGTCAGATTGATTTTTTTTCGTCGGTTCCACTTCCATAATTGTACCCAGGGAGTTGAATCACATCATAGTAACTCTTCGTCACATGTTTACCCTGGTGGACCGGTCAGCTTGGGTAAATGTGGGAAGAGGGTATTACATACATTGCCTTCTTCAAATTGCATATGTTCAAGGATTGTTATGCTTTGTTTGAAGCATATGAAAATCCATATTTGCTATGGATAGATATGAAACTAAAGGTTTTGAACCTTTGTTGTAGTGTATCTTGTTTCAAATGTGTCTCTTGAAAACAAAAAATGTTAACATCCATTAGGTCATAGTAATTGAGTGCATCGTTAATATAGTTTTCTAGGTTGCAAGTGTTTAAAGACAAAACTGATGTGCATGGATGTGTGTGCGAATACTTATACTTGTAATCCAATTCCCATTTTTCATTTTGTCATAGACGGTCCATTTCAATTGTTTTTTTTTGTTTAGCTTTGAATTTTTGTTTCTATAAAGGCTTTAATAGGAACAAAGATTGCATGTTCCTAACACAAGATAAGGTTGTGTAGACTAATCCATGAGTTTGTATTCTAGAAGGATCAAATTCAAGGTTATCTAGTGTGAGGTCCTATGACCTATGTATTGTGTGTGCATGTTCCAATTGAACAAGAAATTGTTTTCATATTTTGATATAGCTTGTGTTTGTTGACGGTGTTATTGGTTTTGCTAATCACAATAAAGGGATCCAAACTTTGGAAATTCCTTCGCTATATAAGCTAGCCAATTTTCTTACTTGGCGATGTCCTATGTTCGTATCGACAAATTTTATCCATATGGAATCAATATCATTTGTTTTTGTATAAGCTTTAATGATTCCATCTGCTCCATTTACAAGGCCATCTTGTGAATTGTAATTTCCAGCATAGATTTCAACTAACATATTTAATTTCATGCTTATTTTTTAAGGCAACATTGTTGTATGTAAATGTGAAGGAAAATCGTCGTGATTTTCTTCTTCTTGGTCGATTGCATTGATGAAAATTCTTGTCTAAGAGCAAGTGCCAACATATTTTTGTTGTGCAAAGAAACATCTCTAATTTATAAAAGAGATAAGGAAAAGCAGTGTTAATAGGTGCAAGCTTAGCACAATTTTTGTTCAAACATACCAAATTATCTTATGTTTGAGTGTTTGTGCACATTCTATTCAGTATTGAGATGAATTTCTTGTCTGTTTGACGCGTTGTAATATGCAATTCATAGCATTTTACATTTTCGATTGGTTGTTTGTTGAGAATAGGTTGTTCAAATATTAGGGAATCTTTTATAGGTTGTGCTTGATAAATGTCACTACAAAATATAACATCAACATATCCAAAGTACTTTGTTTGGACATGTTTAATGTTTCTCATTCGATCATCAATGAAAAACAAGAATCGACTTCCTATAAGGGAAACTTCGTCAATGAAAACTAGTCTCAATTCTTGGTAAAGTTTTCCGAGTGCATCTAGTGTTTCATTACTAAGTGGTGAAGGGGAAAACTTGTTAAAAGACATGAGAAGTGCAGAATGCATAGTTGTACCACTTGCATTATATGGAAAGTTTCCAGTGTATGCTAGTACCAATCCCTTAAGTTTCAAAGGATCAATTGAATATTGTGCATCATAAAGTCGTATAAGCATTTCGAATATTTCTTTTGTTGTGAATGTTTTCTGAGTTCTATCTCCTCCAATTAGAAATATATATAATGGTTTCTCAATATTCATACGTTTTTTCATTGCAATTTCTTTAATAATTGGTTGTTTCTCCCTATTGAGCATTCTTCGTATCTCGCGATATTCTACATTTTCAAGTAGAAATGGATGTTCAGAAAAATGGAATCCAATACTCAATTGTATTTTTATTTCATGGTGATGTGAACATTGAAGATCTATTTCCAAATCATATTTCTCGCTAAGGTGCTCAACGATTTTTTGTTTTTTTATTGTATTACTGGAATCTATGGAATTGTTCTGGATTTCGTGGATTGCATCCTCTAGATTGCCCCATAGAGGGTTGGTGTCATATGTGAATTTAGATTCATTTATTTTTATTTTGTTTTCATGTATACTATAAGCAGCTTCCCATGATACCAAGTTTTTCTTCCATGCATTCTTAGTTTTTTTAAATGGGACATATAGCAAAAGCTTTTCCCTGCAATAGTTTTCATAGTCAATGTGATTCTTGCATTTGATGAATCATATTACCTTTGGTTTCTTTCTTTTTGTAATATTTGTTCCACTTTTGTTGTACCTTGACGCAAATTAAACAAGGCATACATGCTTTATAGCATCGAATCTAGCAATGTAATAATCAATAATGGAATTACACATGACATTTTCATGATTTTCATATTCCTATCTTAGCAGGAACGATGGTTTGAGGATAAATGCATGTTCATCCATTGTTCCTGTGTTTATAAATATGCATTCTTGTAAACTATGATTCAATGATAAAGAAAGTGTAATATACACTACTTGTTGTACCCATATCTGTTGTAGATTAAGAAAAGTGTTACCCAATGAACATATCATTTCAATAGCATTCACTTTGCTCTTTTCATGTTTTCTTATTCTTTTGAATGTATTTGTCATCAATTTGTTAATTTTTGTCATGTAATATGTGCAATACGATGCAGCTGCATATCCATTAAGCACAAATTGGGCATCAATATTTTTGTTCCATAATTGTGGCATGTTCTTTGCAAAGTTATCGTTCCAAATGTGACAAGGTTTCTGTTCCAGTAAAATAATCACTTGTTTCAATGCAATTTGTGTTATTACGATGTAATCATCTTCAGTTAAATGTATATCATCCAAAATATCGTCAAAAGTATTATTGCTTTCATATTTTATGGTTTCCGGGATACCATATAATAATTTCTCTTTCTCATTCATTGTGTCATCTACCAAGGAAATTGATTCAAGAACTTTTTTGTTTCTCGTGGGCAACATTGGAAATTGTATCTACAATGTGAGCTCTTTCTCTTTTTTACAACTTTTTATATGGTAGCGTTGATGTATTTTTGCAAGATTTGGATCAAGTTGGTCTTTGTTACGAGTCAAATGACTATTGACAAACTTTTCAATGTCAGTGTTACTATTGACTCCATATATCGGTGCATTTTCTACCCATAGCAACCCATGCTCATGTTCACTTCCTCTATTTTGGAGCTCAATTACAAAGTAGCGATCCACTATGTTTCCAAAGAATGCTTAATCTTGATATATCATTTGCTTTAAAACATTAATTCTATGCCTATAAGAACGACTACATGTTACTGCATTTTTCCTTATTAGATAGTCAATATTGTAGTCCTCTATATTTTCAATATGTTTTATTTTTCTTCTTTTGTCATGTAATTTTCTCAATGTGTTGACTAATGGAGCCCACTAACGTTCAACACTTATAAATATGACAAAGAAATTTGGCGATCCTTGTTGAAGTATCATGGAAAATATATTTTTCTTCATTTGTTGTCAGAAATTAGGAGAAATTCTTATGTGTTTGAAATACATGTAACCAATGTCACTTCTAAGAATCTTGTCCAAGTTGGGTTTGTATTTATCATATTTGGCTAATAACTTTCTTCCCTTTAATTTTCCTTTTCTGATTTTTATTGAAATGCATGAAAGGACTTTTTCAATTATTATTCATAATGTTTTGATAAACATATTAGTTGTGCGGTAAGGGAAATCACCACTATAATGCATCAACTCCCATTGCACAATTTTTTGGTAGTGGAATATTTCAACAATGTCAGTACCACGCGGGTCGCCAAATAAAATGGATGGAAAGTTCATCTCCTTTGCATACAAGTCTCTAAAAATTCCCAAGGGTCGTTGTTCTTCAGTTGGAGCAACCTCGATCAACTTGTCTTGCAAATCATGGATGCATTGGGACCCTATGTATCCATGTACCAATGTTTCATTTTTTGAATCACTTGTTGTTTCATTTTTGTTTCAATGCCAATGTTTTCAGTTGAATCATTTAAGGCAATTGATTGTAGAATTTTATTCCAATATCTATTTATGCTTATGTCTAAAACTTTATAAAGGTGTCCAGAACATAGTTATCTCAATGCATTCATCACATTGTGCATGCAAAATTTTTCTGTTTGAAATGAATTTTTGTATTAATCGTATTTTCAATACAACAATGACTATTGTTGTGTCCTCCATAGATTGTAGCAATGCATTTTGGACAATGTTTGTTTGAAAGAAAAGATTGGGTATCGAACATGTTAAGCCCATTTTTGCTCGTTTATAGCCCCATTTCATTATTTGTGCAAATGCAATTCTCAATGCGACAAGATGCTCTTCAAGTTTTAAGAGTGTGGTTACAATTTGCAATGGATTGTTTCATTAAATTATCTCAGGAACAAAAAATTGCAACAATTTTTCATTTTGAAGTAATATTTTGCAAACTTTTTATATTATGCTTATACAAAGTTTTTTATGACTATCAAATAAAGCTACATCTATTTGTTCTAGGTCCTATCCAATGCTTCCTAGATTCTTCCAGAACTGCAACTCTTTACATATCAAACATTTCTTTTTAGTTGTACCTTCTATCTTGGATAGGTAAATTGTCAAGGGATCTTTCTTAGACAAGTAACATTGTTGACTTTGTAATTTTTATTTACATGATTGTTTATGGTTCTTTGTTTCTAAATGTAGTAGTTGCTTTTAATCTATGGGAATTTATCTTACTATTTTCTTGTCTTTTCATTGGCGGCATGGCACATTTCAATGTGTCTTTGTGATATCCCAAGATGGGGACTGCTAGCAAGGCATGCCTGAAAAACACATTTTTCAGGAATGGCTGCTATAAATAATGAAATAAACTCTTGGATCCTTTAGATCAGACAATATACAACCTAATTCCAAGAATAGAGCTAAAACAATTCAAACTAGGTGGGATAAACAGATCTCCCACACCTAGGATTGCTAAAAGAGGCTAAAACCCCAAACACTGCAACACAGGAATTTATGCATAAAAGTGACTGCGCAGTATAATGAGGGTTTTTACACATAAATGGTAGGGACAAATAGATCCGATATTATATTAAACAATATGCTCAGAAAAATGAGATGTAGTCTCCTTTATACAAAAACTATAGAACCCGGGAAGGGTTTCTAGTAATACACCCTGAATACAAATGGTGATTTTCAGCAATATGATTGAATAATCACTACAAAATAAAGCACAAGTGTATATAAGGCTATAAGGATGGAGATATGATGCAGATCTAACCAAATTTCTTCCCCCATGGGAGAATCAACTCTCCAACCACTGGAAAACTCCCTGAAAGAGTCACAAAAGACACTGCTGAAACTGCCTTGCAGAAATAACGCAATTCCAGGATGGAATAATGTTGTAGGTAATGGAAATTTGTTTTACTGCTACCAAATATGTGATATCAGCCCAATAATTCTCCAAATTGATCCTCCAATAGAAGGAAACTTTCCTCCGATGCAAAACCAACTCAGAAAGTGGGTTTCTCAACCCTCCACTGCAACACCCTGCAACTCAACACAACCTCCTACAGAAACTGCGCTGAAACTGAAGACTGAAGCTTGGCACAAATTTCGGATGTGTGGAATGAAAGATCAGGTCTCTCCCAAGAGCTCCTCAAAGGGAAGAGAAGGGATTCCTGAACAGGAATACCTTAGTGCTGAACAGCACCGGCAATCTTAGCTAAACAGCTAGGAGAGAAAAAGTCTAGGCAGACATAAAAATGTAATTCATAAGCTAACCCCCAAATGGCTTCCATCCTCTTCCTTATAAACTAAGTGAGCCTTCTCACCTTTGGTCCCACTCAATAGGGTTTCCACCATCACATAAACAATCCCCCTCCAAAACTGCGTTGTACTTTCATTAGAGCCTCTCCTCTAAACTGCGTTGTTTGATTTGGTCAAGGTTGACCTCTTCAGCCTGCTCCAGCCATTTTCACACCTAAGGGTCTTCAATCCAGCTCAAATATAGATATCTATGTTGAACCTCATTCACATTGAGCTATTTTATTTGCTGATCCACTCCTCCTACATTTATGTTGTTGACTTGGTCAAACTTGACTTTGTCCACATGCAAAATGTCCCTGTTCACACATGAGAGCGTAAAATACAACTGGCATCATGATCCCCTTTCACACAAATAGGGATTTTATTCTTATTTCTGAAATGTATGGGCCTTTTTACCCATTTATTCACCTCCTAATTGACATTAGCAAAATTTAATATTCCAATTTTCTGCATGCAAATTTTGGAATATTACCATCCTCCCCTCCCAAATGTTTCTTATCCTCAAGCAACTGCAAGGATAGAACTGAAGAGCATCCTCTTCTCCCCTTGTTGCAACCTCATAAGATAAAATCCTCCAAGGATCAAGGTGATTTCTCATCAACATATCTCCAAGTTGCCCCTCCCAAGTAAATAAGCTAGCTTTTGGTGAACACCCCAAATAGCTATCATGTGACGGTAAAATATCAATGGAGGCAAAAATGTGTGGTCTAAAGGCCTTCTTGAGGCATGTGGTATGATATATATCGGGATCTACCATACCCATATGAATCTCCCATCCCCAAGCTATCATCCATACAAAGTGAGTTACCACCCAATATGGCAACTCCTGAAAATCCTCCTCCGCCTTGAGCTCCTACAAAGTAGGTGGGCTGAAATCCTGAACATGGTAGACAAGGTAGCCTACCCCACACTGTCCTCCTCTCCACTTAAGATAAGTGCAGAGAATTTGCTGATCTTGGGCTGCAATAATGTTGCCCTCAAGTGGCAAGAAGGAAACTAGATCTCCAAAGATCCCTTTCCCAACGTTGTGAATCAAGCTGGCCCAAACCATCTCATACATGATGGATAAGAAATCACCACCATATGTCATCCCATCCATCTCATGGCCCTCCTCATAAAGAAACAGATATTTTTTTGTGGTGGACATATCTTCTTCCATGCTCCCCTTAGAACATGTAATGCAGAAAGTGTGGGAATCCCCCTTCCCAAAGAACACATCCACCCAATGTGTTTCTCCCCCAATCATGCTTCCCATAAAAGCAAGAAAAATATCAGCAAATAGGATCATGATCAGCATCATAATGAAGGGAATATTGAAGGTTTCATGTGGTGTTGGAAGGTACCAACAGTTTCCCAAGCGGTCACAGCGTAGTCTTCCCCACTACAGCTTCAGAAAATAGCATGGCAAGTTGTTTCTTAACAGATGGCTAGTTGTGTAAGTCATCACATATACTAGTAAATAGAAAATGGTTGAGTGCATCAACTGAGCATACAAGGAGTAACCAAACACTTTCCCAAATTCATACAATATATGGTTGTCTCCATCATGATAGTTGGCCAAAAATGGTCCATGGAGCCCAAAGAAAAGCTTGCCCCCTTGGGGATCAATGCACTGCAAAGAAATGGTAAGAGCATGCAAATATTGTGTTGGACAATCAATAAATGCAAAAACAAAGTTCTTACCATGTAATGAAAGTAAGATGATGATAGGATCCATCAATAAGTCCTCCATAGTGGTATGACATGTTCCCATGAAGAGGAATGGACCATATGCTGCATGAAGATCCTCCTTCTTATGCTTGGAAACCCAAGTCAAGAAGAACATATCACAGTAATAAATGCCTCCATCCACTACTCCATCATTCTCACCTCCTCCTTGTCCACCAAGTGCATCCAATGTGAAGTGATCCTGGGGACACTCCATCAATAAGTCCCAGCTCCCAAAAAACAGCATTGTTGGCCTATGTAAATAGGCTCTTGCCAACTCATAACTCCTTCCTTTGACATGCTCAATGCCAAAGACTCCTCCCATAATGCTGCGACATACAAGAAGTTTCTTCCAAAGTGGAAGTACTTCTAGATCATCTAAGGCTAAGGAGTAGCCCCTTGGCCCCATGGTAGTGCCATCTCCTACTCCTGCAACATCATGCAAAGTGTGAGAGCAAATTTTCCCTTGCTCTCTCAAGATCCTCCAAAGAAACAAAATTTTTTGCTGCCTCCTCATACATCCATCATACAAATTATGTGGTGAAGACATAATGATCATATCATCACAATGCATCCACACTCCTTGCTACCCAATTATGTAAGTATACTTCTAAGTTCCTTCCACCCACATACCCTTGGAAGAAGGATATGTCCCATGATGGCCAAACTCCTTCAAGAGCAGCCAACGCAGCCAAGCCCCCTGTTGCCCAGTGTCATATATTTGCAAGTAGCTTACCAGCTGCTTGCTCTCCATCCACTCCCATTCCTCCCAATGTGAGTGCCTCCCATCATGATCAACCTTGATACCCTTCCAATGAAGACTACCCTTCTCCCAAATCAGATTTTTCTTTTTGCATTCCATGGGATGCTAAAATGCAACTCCTTGGAGATCTCCTAGAAAAGATCTCACACCAATGATCATCTTGAATCCATAAGGATCCAAGTGGGCTGAAGGCAAAGCCTCCTCATTGCTACCTCTTGACAGTGTTGTAAATCTCCTCCATGGTGTTTTGGCTACCTCTTGTCCCAACTCAAGGATGAACATATGGTATTTTATAAATTTGTTTGGGGCAAAATCCATCCCATCCTCCAAGAATTCACACCCCAACCCCACATGTGGTGTGCAGGCCAATAGTGGCCCATTATGATGATGTTCCATCCCTTCCTTGATCAAATCAAGGTTGCACAGCGCAGTGCAATTATGTTTTTCCAAATGCGCAGTATGCAATGGTATACAATCCATATGATTTGTTAAAACAATAGGAGATTAAAATTTAGGCATACCTTGATGAAATTTGGAAGTATCTTGTATGGCTGTAGGGGCTTCTTCCTCCAATGAATTGGCTCCTCCAACTAAAGATGTTTGGGGCTGCTCCTCCATAGTGGTGACAGCGTTGGTACAAGTCTCCCCCAATGGTGGTGAGGGCCTCTTCTCCTCTAATTTTTCTTCACCAAATTTCCCAATCAACCTTCAAGTAAACCCAGCAAAAGTGACCACTCTTGCATGGCTCAAATGGCTGAACCACCAAATTTTTTCTTCACCCTCTAGGTGTAGCGCTGTAATCTCTACAACCTCTTTCTCTACCACTAGATGTAGTATAAAAAATGCATCAAGTTTTCTTGCCCAAACCCTTGTTGCAGATGACCCATCAAAAGTAGACAATAGAAACCTATTGCCCTTGATCCTTCCTTGGCCACAAGGTATTCTTTCTTCCTCCAAATGAATGAAATGAGGGAAAGCTAGAGTCTCCTTGAAGGCTCTAGGTTGAGATTTGTACTCAAGGTATTCACTTAGAATCATGTGATCCAAGTGTCCTCCATCTTCCGACAATTTTTCTTCCATCTCAAAAGGAAAGGATATGTTCCAATGAGTTGGAGCTCTCTGCAATACTGGTCTCCTCTTCTGATCATCGGAAGTGCATGGCTCTTCCTCCTCTTGAAACTCTCTAAAAGTTTCACTACTCCTTCTCTCTTCTTCTTGTTCAACCTCCTTGGAGAGGTTCTTCTTGGATCTGAAAAGTGATGAGAGCAAGCTCATCCTTTCCATAATTCTGGCCTTACTCTTTCCTTTATAGCACTTTGGCTTGAATTCCACAGGCTGAGCCAAAGATCTTGCTTTGATACCACTGTAATATTCCAAGATGGGGACTGCTAGCAAGGCATGCCTGAAAAACGTATTTTTCAGGAATGGTTGCTACAAATAATGAAATCAACTCTTGGATCCTTTATATCAGACAATATACAACCTAAATCCAATAATAGAGCTGAAACAAATCAAACTAGGTGGGTTAAACAGATCTCCCACACCTAGGATTGCTAAAAGAGGCTAAAACCCCAAACACTGCAACACAGGAATTTCTGCATAAAAGTGACTGCGTATTATAATGAGGTTCTGTACACATAAATGGTAGGGACAAATAGATATGATATTATATTAAATAATATGCTCAAAAAAATGAGATCTAGTCTCCTTTATACAAAAACTAGATAACCCGGGAAGGGTTTCTAGTAATACACCCTGAATACAAATGGTGATTTTCAGCAATATGACTGAATAATCACTGCAAACTAAAGAACGGGAGTATATAAGGCTGTAAGGATGGATATTTGATGCATATATGATCAAAGGTCTTCCCCCATGGGAGAAGCAACTCTCCGACCACCGGAAAACTCCCTGAAAGAGCCACAAAAGACATTACTGAAACTGCCTTGCAGAAATAACGCAATTCCAGGATGGAATAACACTGTAGGTGATGGTAATGTGTTGGCCTGCTACCAAATATCTGATATCAGCCCAAGAATTCTCTAAATTGATCCTCCAATAGAAGGAAACTTTCCTCCGATGCAAAACCAACTTAGAAAGTGGGTTTCTCAACCCTCCACTGCAACACCCTGCAACTCAACACAGCCTCCTGTAGAAACTGCAATGAAACTAAAGAATGAAGCTTGGCACCAATGCCAAATGTGTGGAATGAAATATCAGGTCTCTCCCAAGAGCTCCTCAAAGGGAAGAGAAGGGATTCCTGAACAGGAATACCTTAGTGTTGAACAGCACCGGCAATCTTAGCTAAAGAGCTAGGAGAGAAAAAGTCTAAGCAGACGTAAAAATGTAATTCATAAACTAACCCCAAAATGGCTTCCATACTCTTCCTTATAAACTAAGTGAGCCTTCTCATCTTGGGTCCCACTCAATAGGGTTTCCACCATCACATAAACAATCCCCCTCCAAAACTGTGTTGTACTTTCATTAAAGCCTCACCTCTAAACTACGTTGTTTGATTTGGTCAAGGTTGACCTCTTCAACCTGATCCAGCCATTTTCACACCTAAGGGTCTTCAATCCAGCTCACATAAAGCTATCTAAGCTGAACCTCATTCACATTGAGATATTTTATTTGTTGATCCACTCCTCCTACATTTATGTTGTTGACTTGGTCAAACTTGACTTTGTCCACATGCAAAATGTCCCTGTTCACACATGAGAGTGTAAAACCCAGCTGGCACCATGATCCCCTTTCACACAAATAGGGATTTTATCCTTATTTCTAAAATTTATGGGCCTCCCTGCCCATTTATTCATCTCCTAATTGACATTAGCAAAATTTAACATTCCAATTTGCTGCATGCAAATTTTGGAATATTACAGTATTGATTCCTATGTGCATTTGTGGGCATGGGTACATGTTCAATGTGAAAGGAGGTTGTTCCTATTGGTAGCATTTGACGTTGTACATTGTATCTAATCCTATGTCCATCTAATGACAAAGGTGCATAATGAGTATGAAATGTGTATATTTGAAGTGACATTAAGCTATATGTTTGGCTTGAACAACTGTTGCATTGGAAATAATTGACAATGATTCTAGTTAGAAAGGACCACTCAGGTATGTTCACTTTGAATATTATTCCTTCCTATTGCAATCAAAATGGCCCACCTTCACGCAAATTCAACAAGGCATACATGCTTTATAGCATCGATTCTAGCAATGTAATAATCAATAATGGAATTACACATGACATATAAATAATTTTCATATTCCTATCTTAGCAGGAACGATGGTTTGAGGATAAATGCGTGTTCATCCATCGGTCCTGTGTTTATAAATATGCATTCCCGTGAACTATGATTCAATGATAAAGAAAGTGTAATATGCACTACTTGTTGCACCGATATCTGTTGAAGATTAGGAAAAGTGTTACCCAATGAACATATCATTTCAATAGCATTTACTTTGCTCTTTTCATGTTCTCTTCTTATTCTTTTGAATGTATTTGTCATCAGTTTTTTAATTTTTGTCATGTAATATGTGCAATACGATGCAGCTGCATATCCATTAAGCACAAACTAGGCATCAATATTTTTGTTCCACAATTGTGGCATGTTCTTTGAAAAGTTATTGTTCCAAATGTGACAAGGTTTCTGTTCCAGTAAAATAATCACTTGTTTCAATGCACTTTGTGTTATTACGATGTAATCATCTTCAGTTAAATGTATATCATCCAAAATATCGTCAAAAGTACTATTGCTTTCATATTTTTTGGTTTCCAGGATACCATATAATAATTTCTCCTTTTCATTCATTGTGTCATCTACCAAGGCAATTGGTTCAAGAACTTTTTTGTTTCTCACGGGCAACATTGGAAATTGTATCTACAATGTGAGCTCTTTCTCTTTTTTTACAACTTTTTATATGGTGGCGTTGATGTATTTTTGCAAGATTTGGATCAAGTTGGTCTGTGTTACGAGTCAAATAAATATTGACAAACTTTTCAATGTCAGTGTTACTATTGACTCCATATATCGGTGCATTTTCTACCCATAGAAACCCATGCTCATGTTCACTTCCTCTATTTTGGAGCTCAATTACAAAGTAGCGATCCACTATGTTTCCAAAGAATTCTTTATCTTGATATATCATTTTCTTTAAAACAACAATTCTATGCATATAAGAACGACTACGTGTTACTACATTTTTCCTTATTAGATAGTCAATATTGTAGTCCTCTATTGTTTCAATATGTTTTATTTTTCTTCTTTTGTCATGTAATCTTCTCAATGTGTTGACTAATGGAGCCCACTAATGTTCAACACTTATAAATATGACAAAGAAAGTTGGCGGTCCTTGTTGACATATCATGGAAAATATATTTTTCTTCCTTTGTTGTCAGAAATTAGGAGAAATTCTTATGTGTTTGAAATCCATGTAACCAATGTAACTTCTAAGAATTGTGTCCAAGTTGGGTTTGTATTTATCATCTTTGACTGATAATTTTCTTCCCTTTAATTTTCCTTTTCTGATTCTTATTGAAATGCATGAAAGGACTTTTTCAATTATTATTCGTAATGTTTTGAAAAACATATTAGTTGTGCGGTAAGGGAAATCACCACTATAATGCATCAACTCCCATTGCACAATTTTTTGGTAGTGGAATATTTCAACAATGTCAGTACCACATGGGTCTCCAAATAAAATGGATGGAAAGTTCATCTCCTTTGCATACATGTCTCTAAAAATTCCCAAGGCTCGTTGTCCTTTAGTTGAAGCAACCTCGATCAACTTGTCTTGCAAATCATGGATGTATTGGGACCTATGTATCCATGTACCAATGTTTCATTTTTTGAATCACTTGTTGTTTCATTTTTGTTTTCAATGCCAATGTTTTCAGTTGAATCATTTAAGGCAATTGATTGTAGAATTTATTCCAATATCTATTTATGCTTATGTTTTAAACTTTATAAAGGTGTCCAGAACATAGTTATCTCAATGCATTCATCACATTGTGCATGCAAACTTTTTCTGTTTGAAATGCATTTTTATATTAATCGTATTTTCAATACAACAACTACTATTGTTGTGTCCTCCATAGATTGTGGTAATGCATTTTGGAAAAAGCCTATTTGAAAGAAAAGATTGGGTATCGAACATGTTAAGCCCATTTCTGCTTGTTTATAGCCCCATTTCCTTATTTGTGCAAATGCAATTCTCAACTCGACAAGATGTTCTTCAAGTTTTGAGAGTGTGGTTACGATTTGCAATGGTTTGTTCAATTTAATTCTCTCAGGAACAACAAATTGCAACAATTTTTCATTTTGAAGTAAAATTTTGCAAACTTTTTATATTACGCTTATACAAAGTTTTTTATGACTATCAGATAAACCTACATCTATTTGTTCTAGGTCCTATCCAATGCTTCCTAGATTCTTCTGGAACTGCAACTCTTTAAATATCAAACATTTCTTTTTAGGTGTACCTTCTATCTTGCCTAGGTAAATTGTCAAGGGATCTTTCTTGGACAAGTCACAATGTTGACTTTGTAATTTTTCTTTGCATTATTGTTTATGGTTCTTTGTTTCTAAACTTAGTAGTTGTTTTAATCTATGGACATTGATCTTACTAGTTTCTTGTCTTTTCATTGGTGGCATGGCACATTGCAATGTGTCTTGATTCCTATGTGCATTTGTTGGCTTGGGTACATGTTCAATGTGAAAGGAGGTTGTTCCTATTGGTAGCATTTGATGTTGTACATTGTATCTAATCCTATGTCCATTTAATGACAAAGGTGCATAATGAGTATGAAATGCGTCTATTTGAAGTGACATTAAGCTATATGTTTGGCTTGAACAATTGTTGCATTGGAAATAATTGACAATGATTCTAGTTAGAAAGGTCCACTCAAGTATGTTCACTTTGAATATTATTCCTTCCTATTGCAATCAAAATGGCCCACCTTCAACCCTGCCTTTTTCATATGACATTTCCATATTAATAAAGTATGCTTTCCAATTTGCAACTCTCTTTTTACTTTTTTTATGACATCATTTAATAGATATTTTTGTAAACAATGCAATGCATTGTGTGCATTGCAGATTATCGAATTGCAAAATTATTGGACAATGTAAAGTCTCAAGAACCCCGTATCAATGTCAAGCGCTATCAAATGACAAAGTGCAGAGAACCTGCTATCTCCACAAATGGATATAGGATTTGTCACCTTATGCGATTCATGGGCTTGCCTTTTGTCATTGATTGATTTTCAATAGATTTGTATATATTTTCAAGAAGGAGAAAAGTATTCACTGCATGTTACAATGCTTAGGCCTATTTTCGTGTACAACAATGGTTCATAGTAATTTTTAAGAGGATTCTCATCATGGAACAATATATGCAATGGGTTTGTTGTTTTGCTTGAATTGAAGAGCATATACCTTTTTTGTGTTTGACAATATCCCTATTGGTAAGTTCAACCGTTTGGCCAACTAATGTATGCAAACTATATCTCCCCATAGTCCTTGTTCATTGTTAATAGGACCATTTGAAGCAAGGAGAGGCATCCTCCACAAATATGTTTCAACATCATGAATTCCATGAAGATGATATAGGAAATTGGTTTCTAGCTCATAATTAAATGATTTTATTGCTTTTATTTGTCCATGTTCAATAAATATCAAGAAGTGGTCAATTGTGCCATTTCACAATTTAGTCAATGTAAAGTGAAAATGCAAAAATAATTCAATTGCATAAAAAATACAATCACATGAGGTGTATGAAAATGCTTGAAGTTTGAAAATATGATTTGTGTTCAAGACATCATCAATAGTTGCATGATTACTTCATAGTTTTTTCGATTACCAATTGTCAACATCAATTATTTCAGGAAATTTTGTATAGTTGTCCTGTGAGATTTTTTGTTGAAACTTGTTAGGTAAATGCAATTGCCCTATGTTTGTAACAATTGTACTTGTAATGAAATACAGGGGAAAAAAGGAACGATACAATCCAACTTGCAACTAATTCTACATTGCATCTTTCATGTAGTTTCAAAGCACATATGTAAAAGAGAACAATGCAGTTGGCATATGAATTTCTATCTGCAAAACTATTGACTTATGACATATAATAAAAGCAGTACAAGTCTTCAAGTAAGCAGAAAAAACGACTATTGAATGGACTAAGACTGTCAACCTTTCTCTAGTTTTTTTTTCCCTAGTAGGTTAAAAATATTAGTTATTATGTACAATTTCTTATAGTATCTAAAGGAAGATGCACTTCCTAGGAAATTCAAATTTGTTTATGGCATAACTTTTTTATTTTTTTCCTGGTTGTCTAGCAATGTTCTTTGTCGTACACAAGACTAACTTTAAAGTTTTTTTTTTTTTAAAGCTAGCTAGTGTAAATATTCACATTACTTAATGTTTACAATGTTTTTAAATGCACTGCAACACTCAAATGGAAAAAAATGTGGAAATATTCATATTCACGAGCCTGAGTGTAGACAACTGATAGTGAAAGCGAAAAAGCCTGTTTAAAATGCTAAATTCACATATGTTTTTTTAAATGGATTTTTTCAATAGAGAAAAAAAAACATGAGCTTTTACATAGGCAAATTCCTCACACCATATAGCAAACCATAAGGACACATAAGGGGTTAAGCAAAGCAGACAACCAATGAATCTGTGGCATTTTGAAAAAATAAAAACTAAGATGGTCGCATACCTTATTGAAAATGTCGGTACAGATTCAATTGCACCAAGGTTACCAAACTTAGTGTTGTTTCAAAGAGCTTTCTACTAGCTCCTCCAGTTGTTGTCAACCCATGAAAACTATTGGCAAAGCTAAAATGATATCCGAATTATTCATTGCAGAATGAACTGTAACAATCATAAACGTTTAGTTGTGGTGGTAGGAGGGGGAGGGATTCTCATTTTTTCCAAAGGAATCATAGAAGATAGATTTACATGGGGACTGGGAAAAAAGAAAAATAATCAAGCCGAGGTATATGGATTATTCCTCAGACTATATTTGGCTCATAAAAAGGGAATAAAGGATATATCCATTCTAGGGCACTCCCTGATAATTATAAAGCATGTGAACTACAATTCATCAACACAAAACTGTGAATTGAACCAAATCATCAAGAGAATTTAAGGAATGACGCCTCTCTCTATTCAATTAAAATTCTTTCATATTCTCAGAGGAAAAAATAAAGAAGCATATAGGCAATCCAATTAGGTATGAAAAATTATATAAGAGAGCAACAATGTGAATGGAATCATGGGAATAGTTTCTATTCCTCAATGTTTGAAATGAAAATGCAAAATGCAAAAGTCATGGTTAAGGATAGAAAGACAAAGCGAAACAATTGTATTGGTATATGGGATGGTTATGGACCTATCTTCCCTAACTCCCCCCCACCCCTTGTCTCCTATCCTTCCTCCCCTTCCTCCCGCCCCTCCACCTCACCTGCCCTATCATCCTTCATTTCCTCTCGTTGCAATCTACCTGGGATCTGATTCACCCTATCCTTATCATTTCTCATCCCTGTCCCATCGACTCCCATTTCTCATGCCCCTTATCATTACCTAGTGGTGCCTTAGCTTAGTGTGATGACAGAATGGGAAATTTATGTTCCGACGCAAAGACTCGAACTCCCATGTCTACTAGAGTGTAATGTAGCGAGATGAGCCTGGCTAAAAAGGACCAGTATGGGGCAGTTCACTCTTTTTCTCATGCTTTGTTTCATGTTGCTTAGTTAAGGTTAACACCATATATGTATCCCTTACCACGATCTGGCATATACCTATCTTACATCCTTATCTAGTCTCTTCCTAGCTATGATCTTGCTACAGTAGTTTCTTACATGCCCATGATACCTTGGTCACAATACAAGGATCTGTGTGGGATCTTGGGATTATTATCCTCGAATCATTCCCTGGTGTCAAAGCATTCAAGGTGCAGGCATGCGAAACTTAGGAGATTGTGAGTGGCATTTAATCCTCTTGTGTTGGTGTTGTCCGTTCGTGTGGGGGAATTCGAGGCTATACAAGCGGAAGGTCGTTTCAAAGAGCAGAAGAATTATGGAAGTTTGTGGTGATTCTTGCAGCATGACCTCAATTCATGGTCCCTACTATAATTTCAGTCTAAGAATTACCTATATAAACAGGAGTAATAATATGTCTCCTTGCTAGAAGATTGGATTTGCCTCTACCCTGGGTGTTCTCTGGTTAATGGCCCAGTGGCAGGCCCTGGGTAGCTTAGGAATTTTGGGTAGGGGCTTGATCTAGGTCTTTTCATGTTTGTGATCCATGAGGGTAATAATGTGTTGTTACATTGTGTTGGTAATGGGGACTCGTTGAGTGACTCAAGGCCCAAGTTGGCTTCTGAAGGTGTTGCAGATGCGAGTGGTGGGGTGAATTATGGTAGTATGGAGTCATTGTTGGGAAGAAGGAAGGTTATTACAAGCTAGGTTTGTGTGGTCTTCCAGGAGTCTAGTGCTACAGTTGTATGATTTTTTGCTAATTTTGGGTGTCTTTTTCTTGGTTTCGAGGTTTTTTGGGAAATTATGAGTCATTCTGAGGAGGGTAACTCTGTTTCGAGTACCTAAGGTCATCGCAAGCCTCAGACGGGTAGAATTTCGAGGCGTATGGTGAAGGATCGAGGAAGGTACCATGTAGAGTGTGATATCTGCATCAAATACCACACCAAAATTAAGGATGGATTGGAAATAATCCAAAGGTGTATGCACCAACAAAAGAAGATAACTCTTGAGATGCAGGAGCAACCGCTGGAAAAAAAATGCAAGAATCTACCAACTGGAAGACGAAATTAACGCTCTGCGGCGTCAAATAGAGGATATTCAGCTCAAAAGGGACAATTTTAGCATGAATATGGATGAAGAAGACACTGGAATTTATCTTAAAATTTCAGTAACAATGGAGGAATAATTGGTTCTGATGGTCCTTTTTTGTTAGTTTTTTTATGATAAAATGTAAATGTAAACTATTGATGAATCATTTCTATAGAATGTATAACATTATTCTAGAAGTAAGGGATAATTTTGTAATTTTGGGGAAGAAAAGTTGGGATGGGTTTATCAGCAAACATGCTAAGTTGCCCATTGATGGCTTGGAACAGATATTATAAAGCTCCCAGTTTTTGGCCGCGTACGGGCGTAGATTAATATACTAATACTAATCTTTCATGTTAAAAAAAAAAAATCATAAAAGTTTAGAGACTTACTAATTGATTTCTTTGGCGATGGCACAAAATATTTTTTCAAGTGTTAAAGCTCTAAGTAATTTCATTGAATGCATAGGATTGCATAAAATCTAGTGAACATTGCAGTACAATCCAAAGCTCAAAAGGTTTGATATTGTGTCATCATTATTACTATTACTATACTATTATGAAATTTTGTCCATAGTACTGAATAATATTCACAATAACAAATTTCCAGTCATATAAAATAAATGGAAATACGAAACTCTAAAACTATAATATTTTCTTCATTACGCTAAAATCACAATGTTTTCGCTACCTAATTGTTACACAGTAATTTGTCACCGTCCCTACCTTTCCCCGTCTCGCACATTGGAGGGCCCATTTTGTGACCTGTGAGGAATGTCATGCCTTGAAACCATTATCATTGCATTCCTCTAAACATGAGCTTCAATTTCCCTAAAGACATCTCCTTGCAGAAAACCATAAAAACATCCCTTTTTTCACTGGCACGGGTATCCAGTTCAGCACTCGCGCCAATGAGGAAAATCCTACAAAGAGGCCGCGCCAACTGGCGCTCTGTCCCAGAGTCGCAGTCGCGCCAGCCAATTTAAGGAGTGTTTTTTAAATAAGAATGGCGGAAGTTTCATTTCAACAGACTCAGAAACTGTTATCTATCTTGAGTTGGGAGGTTTGGCTCCGGGAGTTCCATGAAAGGGAAGTGGTTTGCCACCTCTCATGGAAGCTTCCTTGAAGATAGGGCCAATCCCACAATTATAGGGATCCCAACTCCCTTCCTCCATCTATAAAAGCTAGCTCATTGCCATTGCAAGCTAGTCTTGAAGTGCCTAAGCCTTGAATCTCCAAGTTCTCAAATTCCCAAGAGCCTTCATGTTGCAAGAGCCCTCATTTTTCCCTTAAGGCCAAATTCGAGCAAGGAGACTATCGTCGAGAGACTCTAAGAGAGGCTTGTCCCATCCCTGGCAGGCTTTGCGAGACGTGTACGACTGGAGACCCCTCCGAAGGAGACCTCAGCGTCAGAACATTGGTTGTAATCTCTTTCGATTGCTTATTAATGAATGACTCTTGGTTATGGTTCCACTACGTGTTTTCACTTATGAAGTAATGATGAGTTATATCCTTTTACGGCAGTATATGGTTGCGCCTTCTCGATTTTATGCTTGTATTAGTTATGTTTTCTTGCATATGCGGGTGTGTCGTCCTGTGGAATACATTGGGATGCGTGATACATGGTGAGAGCAGGGAACATTGTCTCTTCTACGAATCATAGCACTGGATTCCAGGTAGGCCTCCATCGTTGGTCTGTTTATCCACAATTAGGAACTTGCGCTGTAGCATTTGATGATTTTTGCTAGACCCGTTTTGGGCTAGTAGGGATCGCCTCTGTCCGCAGAGGGGATTTACCTCTTCAACACTAATCAATCGGGAATGGACAATGAAACAACTTGGCCAATAGAGAAAAGTTTTGATCAACGAATTATTTTGGAAAATTGTACTTGGGCCATTAATGTTTGCTATCGCTACAAGTGTGGAAGTATCATCAAATATTTTTCCCCTGAACTTGTGCATTGATGTGTGCATTGCTATAAATTTGGCTCAAATATTTATGTTTTCATTACATGGAAACCCTAAAAAAATGGAAATATTAAAGCACGAGTATAAGAGAGATATTGTTATATTAAATTTCAATTCAAATCTGTACAAACAATAAATGATGCGTTAAAGGAGAAGGTGATATATGCAATTAATACAAAGCAATCGAAATCAATAGAAATCCAAATCACAATTGTGAATCTTATAATGGAATTTATACTTCTTTTATTTACTTGCTACCTCGATCGACGCCATCTTAATTTCAATTGTTATCCAAATCATACTCAATTAGTATGCTTAAAATTATTCTTGCCTATATTTAGACCCTTGAGCGAGGAAAAAGGGGCCTAAATATAATAAATTAACATATTTGATTTATTTCAATCAATAGGTTACATTGGCGACAAGTTGTCAACATAGACTACCAGTTCATGAGGGTCACATTGCTATGTTACATAATACAATGGCACATTAGCAATACTCTAACTTTACATGAAGGCCTTTGTATCAGCCGAGCAATTGATTTGCATTGCATTATTGTTGAAATTCCCGTGGTCAACAGCTCTACCCTGCAGACTGCCTTAACATTGACTTGACTCGCTACCGTATCGCCTGAATTAAATGCTCTATAGGAGTCACCGAGTTCTTAGCAAGAAGTAGTTAAACAATTACTTGTGTAGACATGCGTGGAATTCCATCTCCCCAATGAAGAATTTTTCACATGAGCAACACATCCAATGGACCTTTCCTTAGTATTCAAGAACGTAATTTAACCTTGAAAACATATTCCCCATGCCCTTGTTGAATTCCAAACTTCACGTGACCTTCTCTTCTCTCTAAGAACCCCGTGG
This sequence comes from Pinus albicaulis, assembly GCA_034641835.2. Lineage (NCBI taxonomy): Eukaryota > Viridiplantae > Streptophyta > Pinopsida > Pinales > Pinaceae > Pinus > Pinus albicaulis. The sequence continues at coordinate 648,673,637 of CM076578.1, read as the reverse complement.
GCGAGGAAACAATCGCCTTGTTGAAAGCTCTAGAGGGGTAGCACTAGTGGATGTTGTAGTAGCAATTTTGGCTTTAACAACACATCTGCGAAGGTCGAGTCGATTGCACAACCACTGCAACTCAGCCATAGGTAAATCTATGCTAGAGCAACCATGGTAAAATCCACCAGATCTAAAATCCAGCGAAGTGCTCATTTAGACCCTGCATAGTCGCATATCAGACAACACTTATACATCCAACTTTACCATGACCTAGTTGTGGTAACTCTAGATTGGAAAACCACAAATAACCCTATCACTATGCAACAAAAGAATCACTAAGCTGGAAGGAGGCAGATTTCCCGAGACAAGCAAAGCATCGAGCATCGAGAGATACTCAAAGTCGAGACTGGCCTACCGTCAAACACGTTAATGTACTAATGAACGACACCAACGCTGACTACAATGTACAAACGATGAGAGCGAACCCCAACCAGGTCACATACAACTGTTAGAAGCATGGTTATAGTTTACTGTTATGGTAGAGAATATGTTTAATGGTTATGGAAGTTACAGCAGCAGTCACGATACATATCACTTGGCACAGTTTTAGGTTGCGGTAAATTTATGGCACGATTATCATTACCACTAGCGGAACCATACCCACAGGTCAAAACTCCAACTGCAATTTTATGAAAGGTCTTGTTAATATTTGGCGTGCCACTTTTAAATTAAACCATGGTTTATTAACCGAACTATCATTTATAACCCGGATTCAATATTCTTGGTAGGAGCAGTTCAAACCATCCACAATAAATGGTGCCTAATGCACCACTTGGCACACTTTTAATGGTTCGTGGGCCGACATAGGCAATTTATGGAACTGACAAATTTCATTTGAATCAGCGCGAGGCAAATTTGTCACTCCACGTGGCTGCAAAAGTTAGAAATTGTAGAACAATTAGCAGGTAGGTGTGAATTGGAGGACAGTTAGCAGGAAAACTTCTCTAGAGAATAATTCAGTGAATTTTCAATTGTTTTAGTGCAGAAAGAGCCCAATTAGGGGTTTTTGACTATTTTGGAGCTATTAGAGACATTTTTTTTGCATTATGAGCACTGTAACTTTATTTGAACACATATTTTTTAGCATAATGAAAGAGGCCCAACATTGGAAGTTGGACCAGGAGATGTAGCCCAGGAGGAGTAATCTCCTTCATCATTTGTTGTATTGTGTATGATGTTATGTTACTGATGTATTTTTTATTTTCTACAGAACTGAGTTTTAAAAAACATGTTTATGTGTTAATGTAATTGACATAATTGTCAAAAAACCCTAAACTTTTCACTTGTAATTTTCACCATAAACTCTCAAGTTTACATATACATGTCATTGAATCATTGGAATCATCTTGAAAATATCTACAACTTAGTGTTTGTTTTGCTAAGATTTGGGGACTTCAAATTTTGACCCTTCTGGATCCTCCTGGTTCAATCCTCCCCACTGAGGAGATTTTAGGCCTCCAAAATCTTTATCAATCAACATGTGGGTGAGGAAATTGACACCTCACTTTCTCATGTTCAATCCATCATGCCTTGCTAGGATGCATTCCTTTGAAACACAATCGAAGGTACTTCACATCTCCCTGTCATGAAGTCCTGTTTCGTTTGTATAGGATGATGTCTTTGGGGAACTTGTCCAAGTACTATGGAGTAAAATAATCCATTGGTAGAACTTGACCACTCTCCTTTGGATCCATGATCATGGGAGGTTCATAAATTTTCAAGTTCCCTACATTGGTTATCGAATATATTTGCATATAAGTTGGTAGATCAAGGTGATAAGAATTCGTTCCAATATTCTATAAGATGGTGAATGGGTCATAACTTATTGGTTTCAACTATTTTCCTTCTCCCTTCAATTTTTCCTTGCTAATGTGGAGCCATACTCAATCTCCAATGTGGAACTAATGATCAACCCGGTGCTTGTCATGTTGGGCCTTATATTGTGCTGGAATTTTCTCCAAATTCTATTGTACATTTGATGTATCATTTGGATTCTCTAAATGAACTTGTGTGCTTTGCCTTCATCTCTTTGTTTATTAGTATCCTAATCTTTCCCAAATACCAAATCTAAGGGTGACTTTGGAAGTAACCCAAATCATGTCTCAAATGGTGAAATTTGAGTAGAATAGTGCAAAGGGCCTTTTGTATGCATGTTGAAAATAATGTATATTTACATCCCATGACTTAGGATGCTTGTTGAAATACCCTTGAAGAAAATGAACCATTGTTATGTTGACAACCTTTGTTTTTATGTCGGTCTGTGGATGGAAAACATGTACTCCAACTTAGCTTTGTTTCCATCATTCTCCAAAATCTTATCCAAAACTCTATAAGGAATCAAGAATCTTGATTTACGACAATGGATGTGGGTAGTCCAAAATGAACCCATACAAGCTTAAAGAAAACTTGAGGAATTTTCTCAGTAGCAATATAATTTTTACATGGCATCAAGATACACATCATTTTAAACTTAGCCACTACTACATACAAGTAGTCGTGACCCTTTATGACAAAGGCAACCCCTCTACAAAATCCATGGAGATACTCTCCCGAGGATGAGAAGGAACAAGGAGTGGTGTGTACAACCCCAATTTTCTATTAGTGGGATCACAAAAAGAGCACATCACACACCCCTTTACATACTTGGTTGCAATTTATTTCATTTTAGGCCAATAACAAAACCTCTGCAAATGAGTGAGGGTTTTTCTTACCCCAAAGTGACTAGACACAAGATAAGTGTGAAATTTTTGAATTACATGGACTCTTTCACTTGTAAGAATACATAACTTTCCAAGATGGTAGAGTAACTTGTCCTACAAATGATATTTCTTCACTTGTGACCCATGGTTTAGTCTCTCATAAACATCTTTAAAATCTTCATCAATAGCATATTGTTCAACATAGCTATCATGAGATAAATAGGCATTCTTAAAAACAAGAGATGCACAAACATAAGGTCTAAAAAGAATATTTGTGACTTTGTTACTTGTACTCTTATTGTATTTGATTATCAAATGGAACTATTGAAGGAATCCCATCCACATGAAGTGAAGAGCCTATTGTAGCTTGGCCTATGGTTATATATATTGTAAGGGCTTACTTGTCAAGTAATTCTTCCATTTCTTGTCACTTTGAACCAAGGTATACAAATCTTTGTCATACACGGGATACTTAACAAAAACTTGAGAGAAATACTTAAAGTGGTAACAAACAAGTTTGTGATGTTGTATCAATACTACACTCATAGCATATCCACTGGAAATTGTCTCAATCTTGAATGGCTACTGAAGGTCTAGTAAGGCTAGCATTGGCACTATGTTGGTCTTTTCCTTCAAGGTTTTGAAAGCCTTCTATTGCTTTCCTCCCCACTGAAAGACCTTCTTTATACTAGTCATAGCATGCAAAGGAGTTGCAATGAATGAGAAGTTAGTTATGAATCTTCTCCAGTACCGAACTGCTCCCAAGAAGCTTCTCACTTTTGTCACATTTTTAGGTTTAAGCCATTTCACAATTACATCTACTATAGAAGGACCAAACATCAGTTGATCTCCTTCAAAATATGACCCAAATAAACCATGGAAGTTATACCAAATTCACATTGGGACAACTTTACATACAATTTCTCCTTTTGCAAAGTATTTTGTACTTGGTTGGCATGTCTTACATGATCATCCCAAGTTTTGCTAAAGATAAGTATATCATCTAAGTATAAAAGCACAAACTCATCTAAGAATGGTCGAAATACATCATTCAGTACATGCATGAGTGTAGTTGGGGTATTTCAAAGCCCAAATGGCATTACTAACACCTCGAAAAATCCTTGCTTGGTTTTGAAAGCAATTTTCCATACATCGTTTTCTGCAATTCTAATATGATGGTAACCACTACACAAATCCAACTTAGTGAAATAAACAAAATTCTTCAATTGATCAAGAAAATAATCTATGTAAGGGAGAGGATATCGGTTTTTCACCATGATCTTATTAAGAGCTCGATAATCCATGCACATTTTCCACATTCCATATTTCTTCCCCACTAACATAATTGATGAACCACATGGGGGTGAGCTAGGTCGGATGACTCCTTGGTCCAACAAGTCTCACACCCACTTCTTGATTTCCTCAATTTCCATGGTTTAAATCTTGTACATGCCCACATTTGGAAGAGGGGCATATTTTTTAATATGGATCTCAGTTTGAATTTCCCTCTTGGGAGGCAATCCACCTGGTTCCTGAAAAATCTCATCATAACTTAGAAACAATATCAAACATTTATTTCCTATGAGAAGCATTATAACCTTTGAAAGCATTGGTTGCATCAACATATTTTGTCCTCACAACCAAGAGCATACACTTCTTGTTGGATTTGATGAGTCTCTTAATTTGTCTTACACTAACAAGAGTTGAAATGAATTTCATGTGATGAGCTATAACAATATCCCCAATTTTTTGAGCATGAAAATCACTATAGATTCTTGCCCAATTTTGATGATATTAATGAAAAAATGTAAATATTATTTTAATAAGAAAAGGGAGGCAAATATTATTTTAGCGGAAAATATTGTTCCACTAGAAAATGGAGACAAGGTCTATTTTATTAAAAAAATGCGACAAAATCCATTTAGTGGAAAGTGGCTCCCACTAATAAAATAATAGTAAAAAGGTGAATATAGAAGTTAGAGGTAGGATCAATGAAGAATTATAAAAGGAGAGTGAACTCATTTGAAAATAATCGTATTCCAATTATATCTTATTTTCGTTGAAGAGAAACTCAAGTGTGTTTCATAACGAGAGTTTCAAGTGAAACTCCTCACCCTAGCTTCAATGGATCTTATTGCCACCCTTGTTAGATTCACCCAATTTCGGTGGACTCTCTCTTGCCACCCTAGTTGGAAATTTTAAATTATTAGGTTTATATGTTAATATTGTTGCAAGTTTTGGTTAATGGATTTCTTGCAGGAGTTTGAGGAATAAATCATCTATCAGTGCCAAATAAATCAAATTTCTCAAGTTTACAGTGAGAAAATTCCAAGGGTCGGCCTAATTGTTGGCACTCAAATTAGAGTTTTAATTGTGGGAGCATCTCAATAATTTGTCAAGACAAGGTGGAGGTTGAATTCCCAACCCATACATCATAAGAAGTCTAAAATTCATAATTTTCCAAGCTTCAAACTCCAATACCCAAGATCATATTGTTCACAAATTATCTCAGGGCCGCATTGGATATTTTTCTTGCATCACAACCTTCATAATGTTGGATCCATTTTAGGATTTTCATGTCACATTGGAGTTTGATTTATCATTATTTGGTGTCCAAAGGTTGTCATTGAGGAGGATCGTATCACTTTAAATCCTTACTAACCATTATAATAAAAGGGTTCAAGTTTCCAACTAATAGAAGGAGAATTCCCCCATTTCTTTATGGCAACGTTATTGTCTTCAATGTGGCTGAGTTCTGACTACCCAAGGGCCAAATTTACTATTTTTTGTAGGAGACATTCCCCACTATTCTCTATTAATTCCACACTACCCATAAAGGAGTTTCCTGTGCCTTTTTCTTGAGAGTTAAACTCATCATAGGAGGACTTATATTTCAGTGGATTAAGGAGAGTCAAGTTGCATTCTTGTTGTATATATACCCAAGCATACACTGTTGGTTTTGAGGTGTTGATATGACTTTAAGTTAGAGGTTATATGTTGGAAATAATACCTAGGTTCCATTGTTCCATTGTTCCATTTTCAGATTATGTTCTTTACATTTAAATCATAGATACCTTGTTAATGCTTGAGTTTATCATGATCTGGACCTCTAATCAACATTTTATACATTTTTGGGTTTGATATAAGTCTATTCAAGTCACCTACATGCTTCAATGGAGTGTAAATTGATCAATGTGTATGTATATTGGTGCATAAATGTCTAAACTATAACCTACAAAACTTTATTTGCAAATTATTTGTTAAAATGACTTAGTGAACCAAACTTCATAAATTATAAAATTCGTTAGTGTTTCTTTATAAGTTTCTAGTGGGAATATTGCAGTGGTATCAGAACCACGTTCTTGGTCAGTTGTGGGACTTAAAATGCTTCCAAGACAAGAATAATTTGCTTATAAATTTGAAGACTATAACAAAACTTTCTTGAAGGTGACAAAACTCATGGAAGCATGTGTATCATCAAAAATGGAAAAGAAAGAAAAGAGAGATTGTAGGTGGGAAACCAAAGAGCCAAATTCATGGAAGAATAAAAGTATTTTATAAATTGAAAATTCTACCTGTTATGGTCAAACACTTATTTGCCCCTAATTTTAAACCCTAATATTCCCTTTAAAATAAATCTATGTGTGTTTTAATCTTTCTACGTGTAATAGTTAAATAATCAAGGCGGATTATCAGAGGAGCAACTGCAAAATCTAATCGTGTCTTTTTAAAATCAACAACAGCCCACAGTCATTTACTGAGCCACAAGTTGTGTATTTTTTATCCAAATTAATTTCTCTTATGAGCTTAGACCACCCTTTTATTCCAGATGATCTGATCGCTCATAATAAAATTGACGACGCTAATATGTCATCGAGTGCTAAGGTGCTTACATGATAAACGCCTAGTTTACCCTCAACGCATCTCAATCATCCATCCCACATCTATTGAACGATCATTTGTTACATCATGTGTAAACTTACAAGCGTGTTAATATGCTTCTTTCCGCCCAATGAGACATAAAACATCCACCCCCGCACCATTAGTTGTTCATATAGCCGTCGGGACTAGACTTGCATGAAATTTAACTCGTCTGTCGCACCCAATCGATGAGACACATTCTTAGTTTTCAAGCTAATAAATTAGGATTTTAGGGTGTTCTACCACCATTAAGCACAATTATACCTAATTAACCCTTCTCCTCCGCTAACTTTTCACTTTATTCTCCTTCACGTCCATTGTTATTGCATTTCATTGCATAGTATGAATTTTGTAGAGGGTGTCATCTTTGTGCAAATCTGGAAACCGAGCTCAACCCATTACCATTTTCACTGGGTAAGTACTCATCCACCCGCCCTAACTTCATTTTACATTTTTTTATCAGACCAATTCTTAGAAAAGCGAAATTCTAGAGGAAATATCCAAAGAGACTTTTAATAATGAGTTTTTCGATGTCAGAGACACCCAAATCTACCTCATGGATGTCTTAACCTTGAAAATAAACATAAATTCCCCTTCTTGTAGATCCCAAGATGATCAGTGTCTCAAGTGGTCTGGGTTTTAGTTGTCACACTTCCCCACGTGCATTTTGACCCGGACTTTATCTTTTCGTGGCTAAGTATTTCAACCCCAAGACTTGAACTATTATTTGTCTCGTACACCACCAGGTCTTCCTCGACATCAATGAGGACATCATCTCCAAAATGTTATGTATACAAGCTTATGGAATAGACATTACTGACAAAGGGCTTTACCAAGAGTTTATTACATGCGAGAAAGAAGATAAAGTTGAGTTTCTCAAGGGATTACTCAAAATCCCTAACCCAAACCAAAAATTAGAGTTCCCTCTCCCAAATAATTCACTAAAGCCATTATATCATAACTTGAAATTTTTATTAGATGATGATTCAAAGGTTGATGAAGCTATTTTCTTAGTTATCCAGCTTATTACCATGTGATTACCATGAATCCCAAAAAAATGGTGAATAATTTTCTAAAATATTTGGCTAGAGCTATCATGGTCGACCTTACAATCGTTATCCCATTCAAATCTTGTTGTCATTGTACATACCTCATTCATTTAATTTTATTTAATTACCCTACTTATTTCCTGTCCACTAAGTTCCTCACAACTATTGAGGATGGAAAAGAAAAAGAAATGGAGATTTACCAGTGGATAGATATGATATACCTGGGACGTGCCCGAATGCCTATACCCAATACATTAATCATTTCTCTTTTTATTTGAGAGTTAAATTTCTCGGCGAGGCCCCAGACAGGATTTCAGAAGAACGGAGAAGAGTTTTATGTCTCACTGAGGAAGATAGCATAGGCAGCCAGTTCTTGTACCCAAATTTTTCCCTAATTAGATTGTATAGTTTCAAACATGACCCTTTTCAGTTGCCCAAGTTTATTACACCTTTAATTTTTCTTGTGAAGTGTTGAGACAAATAATTATAGTCAATGAGTCACATTTTGCTTCAAAGAAAAAGGGAGCATTTTTTATCCATACTTATTCCATTCAACCTCTTTTCGCCAAAAATAAAATGTTGTAGATGCAAATGAAAAAGAAATGTCTTTATTTGGATTAACGCATATAATTGTTGGAATTATGACACTTTTCGTAGTAATTTTTGGACTAATAAATTAGACAAGACTCTTAGCCTATACTCATGAAAGTAGACTAGAGTTAGAAAAGTTGGAAAATACTTTTTCTCCACCTAGTGCCCACATCCAGGTAATGATGCAAATGTCTGCAGAAAAGAGCCATGTACCATCAAGTGATAAGGAAGCACACAATCAAGCTCTAATACCAGTCGGAGTTCATGTTCTTGACACAAAATCTACTCAACCCTTGGTAACCACACTACCTCTTATTACGAAGAGAAAATTAGAAGGTTTAGAGTCAGAAGAAGCCTTGTGATGTGTAAATGCTAAAGAGGGCCAAGACATGGATACCAAAGCTTTTGAGAAAATGGTGGAACAACTGAGCAGAAAGATACAATAGGCCATTTATGAAACCCAATCGAAGGATTTAGGAGCACAAGTACTGGATGTCAGACGCAGTTTAACTGGAGAGAAATTAGTACATATGTTGGGCACATAATTAATGCTCATGTCGGAATAAGCCGAGGTGGTGGAGAAGGCAGTGCTAAATGAAATGACCCCCATTGTCAGATCGAGATTATTTCATCGGTGGATTTAGAAACAAATACATATAATCTCATAGTAGTGCATCCAGAAGTGAATGAGAACCAACCATTAATTGTTTCCCACACTTATTCTATGGCTATTAATCTAAGTTTTCATATTTGGATATGTTAAATTGGCACAGAAAAACGAGAGAAATTGTAGCTAGACGATTGTTAGAATCTACGACCAAAAATAGAAAAATGCAAGATATGTTGGAAAAAAAAAAATTAGAAGCTACATATCGCAGGAGTGGCTCTGAGGACCAGAGCATACATAATTAAGAAATTGGGAGACATGATAGTCAAACAATTCAGACAACCCAAGGAAATTGGTTCCTTTAAAAAGTTATTAGAATAAAAATAAAAAGAAATTAAGAGTCTACAAGTGATTGCAAATATCCCAAAATTTTGACGCCAATGTCTTTATATAGGATTTTCAAAGGCGAGAAGAGATTGAGAACCAATTACAGGCGACGCATATTTCCTTTTATGCTAAGGATAAAGAACTTAGCCAAAATAAATCCCACTTGGAAATCCTAAGGGAATAATTTACAATGAAAGAAAAACAACACCTTGAAACAATTACAAAATATAAAGTTGTTGTTGACAAATCTCTCACTGCTCCTTAATCATCAAATATTGAAAGCGTGAAATTCTTACAATTGACGGTTTCATAGCTTGAAGAGGAGTTGAACAAGGCGAAACTGGAAAAGGAGTAGGTTCATGTAATATTCCCAATTAGTTGGAATATTATATGTTTCTCTATTTTGCAGGTTAGAAGAATAAATGGGGTAAAGAGACCCTTAAATCTCTTTAGTAGGAATAAAACATTCTCTATGTGAAAGGGGTTTGAGTAAGGAGGCCAAATAAACCACCCTTGGTGTGGAAAGGGGGGAATGCATGAGGACTAGAACCTTGTTGACTTGGTCAACAGCGCTGCTAATTGAGCAGGGAAACCAGTGGGAATAATGCAGTTTTGAGGGAGGACTCTTTGCAATGAAGCAATCTCATGAATGTGTGGGGCCTGGGGTAAGGAGGCTCACCAAAGATAAAGAGGAAGGGATGGAAGCCATGGGAAGAATTCATAATATTTTCTATGTTTGAGTCTTATGACTTCTTTCATGCTTCAGCTGTTTAGTTGGGTATGTTGCATTGTTTAGTGCAAGGGATTCTCATGCAAGAGTCTCATTCTCTTTCTTGGTTCAACTTGTTTAAGGTATCTAAGAGGGGAGTTCTGAGCTACATGAATACTATCTGACTTGGTTTCAAGCAGTCACCAACTCCTACAGCACAGTCTCTTCCAGAAACTGCGTCATTTCTGAAGGTGATGTTGTGGTAGGGTTGAATCCCTTGATTTGGAGCTAGTTTCTTGGAGAAAAAGGCTTTTTCTCTCCTGTAAGGCTAGTAGGGAGGCTCATCAGCCATTTTTATGTAATTTCATGTATTTTTCAACCATTTCATATATAGAGTTGTAGTAAACTGTGTCATTTTATGCAGAGATGTCATTTTGTACTTGTGCTCATGTGAAACCCTTGTCGGGTTGTCTCTATTTTCTGTAAAAGAGGCTAAAACCTCCATTTTCTTGGCTCTTTGATTAATGAAATGTCCAGATCTGTTATGACACATATTTTTTTGTAGAAACCCTTTCAAATTATGTTGTTGCAGTGCTTCATAATTTTTGTTTGCTGAAGTCATGGGGTTTGGGTGTTTTTGAGGTGTTTTGGCATGGGGAGATCTGTTTAACATAGCTAGAATGATTTTTTTATGCTCCCATTATATATGTAAGGTGTGTTAAGTGTAATACAAAGGATCCAAGTCTTGTTTTGTTGTTCTGTAACATAAATTTCTGAAAACAGTGTTTTTACTCTCCATATTGCATAAATTCCTGAAAAGGGATATTACAGTGGTATCAGAGCTCTGCTCTTGGCTCAACTTGTGGGAAAAATATATCTACAGTATGGAGGAGAAATATATTTCAAGGCTCCTTCTTCAAACCATGCAGAACGTTGCAAGAGATCTTAAGGAGATGAGGCACAAAGAAAGCCCTAAGGGGTTTTACCAACAAGCAAGCACCAGCACCTCATTTTGTGTGGAAAAATCAGCCACTCATCCTTCACTACAACACTCCACTATGCCCTCATTCTTATTTGAAGATAGGGAGGAGAAAACCGTTTTGACTACTATGTGGAGTATGAGTCCCAATCCCAAAGATTCAAGGAACACTTGAGCTTTCAAGAATTCTGTCGGATCAAGGAAAGGAGGAGATCTTGCTATCAGCATAAGAGGGAAGGATGGATGCAGGAGTCATACCTACAGCACAGTATGGGGAGATTATTCTTGCCCATATATGATGGATCACCTAAGTGCACAGCCAAGGCTTGGGTGGAGAAGCTGGATACCTACTTTCAGCTCAATAGAGTTTCTGAAATAAAAGCTATCAAAATAGTTGCGCTGCACTTAGAAGGGGAGGCTCATGAATGGTGGTTCCATGAGCTAACTACACTAGGGCATGCTCACATCACTTCATACTCAATCTTCACCAAAAGACCAGTAGAGAGATTTGATCCAAGGGATCCGGAGGTCCACTTTATGGAGCTAAGCAAGCTCAAACAAAGGGGAGATTTGGAAGACTATATTGTTGAGTATTTGAAACTTTCAAAAATGGTATCCAACCTCACTATGAGTAGAAGGGTATGCATGTTTATTGAGGGGATGACTGGAAAAATGCATGGGTTGGTAAGATCCACCAAGCCAACTACACTCCTTGAGGTTGTGGAGAAAGCTAGATATTTGCAACATGCCTTGCCCAACGCAAAAGCATTACTACAGCAGGAGGATTCTTCATGGCCAAATAAGGCACCTCTTGACCATGAACAGAGGAGACTAAGGAGGGAAAATCTTTGCCTCACTTTCCATAAACCATGGGTACCAAACCATGAGTGTGTTGTAGGGAAGGCTCATTATATTGAGATTTTTTCTGAAGAAGAGGAGAGGGCCAACGCTGTACTACCTACAGAAGATGCAGAAAAGACATTTGCTCCAAGGGGAGGAGCTCTTGCAGCGTTGAGGGGTGTCCCTAAATATCTGACTTTAAGATTTAGAGGTAATATTATGGGGCAAAGAGTACCGGTGATAGTAGACAGTGGAGCTACTCATAACTTCATTGATTCATAGCTTGTAAAGAAGAGGAGCATCCATATGGAAAACTTTGAAGGATTTTCAATCTTGGTTCTATTAGCCACCTATAAATTTTTTGGCATAGAAAACAGGTGGCTAAATATGTTCCTGAGCCTTCAAGAGAAACATTCCCCTTGAAAATCTTTCATTCTTGAAGCCTCTATGTGTCTTTTGTTCCTTGAAGCAATCCTCACTGTTGTGTCCATAAAAAAGCCTCACTGTTTGTGAAAGAAAAAGCTTCAAAAAAGCCTCCATCTGCTCCATTTTACCCCTTTAAAATCCCCATTTTCATCACTTTTCCTCCTCACAAAAGTCCTCCAAAATCCCCTCATTAGCCATCTAAATCATCAAAATTTTCCTTTTAAACCTTATGGCTCCCTTCATTTGGTTTAAAAATCCCCTTTGCTGCCTAGCAGAACCCCTCATTTGGCTTAAAAAACACTAATTTTAGGCCTAGAGCAGCCATTTTTACATTAAGGCCTTAAGCCCTTTCGGTTTAGCCCTTAGCCCCTTTTCCGCATGTGACCCGTGCTATGACCAAGCGCTAAGGCCTAATCACAAATCGCAATCAGAACCTTCGTTTCAGCCTTTTCCTTTGTTCTTAAAATATTTCCGATGCGATGAAGTTTTACTCTGACGATCGCCGATTCAATCTGGACTGTTGATCTCTCCCGATCCAACGGCCAAGATCGCATCGCGCTCCATCGCAAGCCATACATATTTCCCCCTCCGACTTAATCCCGACCGTCAATCCTTTCCAGATCTGACGGCCAGCGCTCAATCGCATCTCGCAAATCCAGTGCCCCATTCGCTTCCCCTCCTCCGATGTCGATCATGCGATTTGATCCCAACGGTTGAATCCACAAGAACCAACGGTCAAGATTCAATCGCGCTTTGATTCACAGCCCCCGTCATTGCATCCGCCGATTAGATCTGGACTGTTGAATCCACAAGAACTAACGGCCAGGATCTCATCGCGCTCTACTCATAACTTTTCACCATCCTGACCTCCGATTGAATCTCAGTCGTTGATCGAGCTTGATTGGACGGTCCACATTTCTTCTTATCATCAAACCCTGCCCTGCTCATTTATTTCCCATCGACAGATCTTGACCGTCCGTTTCCAAGATCTAATAGTCAGGATTTAATCCGCCATTAACCCTATCTACCTGTTCCGCCCGTGCATCTTACCTCCTATCGCATTTCTTCTGCACCGTCGGATCTGAGGTCCCTGATCCAACGGCCACCATTGTGTTTCGCGTTTTTCCTGCGCCCAAGGTTTAACATTTCTAAAAGATGTGAAATGAGCGGTATTGAAAGGGACAGGTGTCAGCAAGCGAATGATATCACGTTTTTTTTGGCTAAAACCTTAAACCACTTGAAAATTGCGCAAAAACCACCCCGGTTTTCCGCCTTACTGCCCTCTGCAGCATAATTCCCCTTTAATTATAGCCGTTGATTGATTTGATCTAATGGCCAACATCATATCTTAACCCCATCCATTTGTTATTCACCTGATCTTTCATATGATTCCATCAAAAGATCTAGATCGTTGGTTGATCCAAATCTAACGGCCTATATTTCATCGCGTCCTCCATGGTCTATTTTTCATTAGCCCTCCCAGTGATTCTTTCCGTCGATCTCCACCGTTAAAATCTTAAATCCAACGGCCATGGTTTGATCTCACCCCCGCTCGTTCTCCATTCACCCAATCTCACCTTTAACCCCATCGGGTGATCACAGGCGTCCATTTCTGAAATCTGACGACCATAATATATTTTCACCCCCATTAAGCTACTTCTCCATCCACCCTCCAAATAACTTCATTGATCAATATAGACCATAGATTGCCCCTGTTAGATCTGATCCGACAGTCTAAAATGCTCGACGCCCCAGACCTTCATCAGACTCATTTTTCACATTCTACCATGATTTTTCTGCCTTTTCTTCACTGCATCTGTTATTTCCTTCATCGCACCACCATTCTCTCAAGCCTCCACAGCATCCTCTCCCATTCCCTAAGGATTTTATAACAGGTTTATTGTCTTTTTGCAGGGTTACAAATGGTGAAAATCATTTTCTGTCTCACAGTCACAGACAGGGAAAATAGAGCACAGAACACCATGTTTCAGAGCTAGAGATAGCAGGAGAGACATCCAGGAAGGTTTTAAGCATGTTTTTATCGAAGATCAGGCTGCAAAACCCTGATTCAAACCCTCCAACACCATAGAACCTGCATATTCATAGACAGATCAGAAGAAAGTTTTAAAGTGTATCAGTGAGAGATCAAAGGGACTAAGAGCACATTATTGAAGATTAAATGCTATAATCCAATGTTTAAAGGACGATGATACCGATTAAAGACCTTAAAAATGTTCCAGAAGGCCTACTAAGGGCTAAAGCACATGAAACAAGCCATATCAGTGTTTCACATCAGCAGAACGTTCTTTCCCAAGAAAGGACGGGTTCCTACAGTTTTTTATTCTTTATCCAGCTCCTAAGAAGATCATCATCCTGACAGAAGTCCTAAGATTTCCAGAGCATTAGTTAAAAAGTATGGAAGGCGTGAAAGTCATTTATTTTCCTTACTTTTCCCAGAGTACAAACAGAGTAGAAACCACCATAAAGTAATTCAAGAGACATACCTAGAGTTATTATCAGCCTGTCGAAGACCCCTAATCCATCCAAAGGGTACTGAAAGTCAATCCGGTGATATTAAGACAGAATGGGCTGCAGAACATTTCTCCCTCTGTTTTAATGAGCCATTTAAAGTTCTATCTACCTCTACTGCCACTCTTTTAGCTATAAGAACTCAAAAGAAATACATTCTAAAGGTTGTTGGTTGGTTAACCATGGATTGTAAGTTGTTTCATTGAGATAGAGTTATGTGTATTAGTTGTAAAATAGGCATGGGAGATGATTTCTAGTTGATACCAATTTGTTGGACATTGATGTATATGACTGGTGTTGCTCTTTAATATGACAAGCATGTTCATTGGATTTTGATCTAAATCAGTGGTGATGTGTTCTATATTTTATTGTTTTCTCTCTGTTATGCAATCATATTTCATTTCTCTGATAAGAATCAGTAATCTAGCTTAGGATATACTGTTGTAAAGTACCCTAATGCTTCCTGCTCTTCTTATCTTCAATGTTTTCTGCTAATTGTGTAATCTAAGAACAAATTCAAGACAATTTAACCAATATAGTTGTTGGTCTTCTAATGCTTACTGATGTATGAATTTAGAATTTGTTTTTAGATGTTCTTGTTGGGTTTTATCTGAAATAATTGGGAAACTGGGAGATTAGAGTTAGTTCTGTCTCACTAGGGTCCTTTTCCAATAGTTAGCCTTTCTAAGATCCCTTAAGGTGCATGTTGAAAGTAGAGAAAGTTAAAAGTCTTTCTCTGATCTTAGGCTTCACTTTGTGTCAATCTTAAATGTTTCCCATTTTCTGAAGAGTTAAACTCATTAGGAGTTTGATCATAGATGGTTAAGGCATGCCCTGTCCCTAGATTTTCTCCTAAGTGGTCACCTTGGAAGGTTTCCTTGTCATTCACCTTCATTTCCTATCATTTCATCCCATACTATCATCTTAAGAGATCCTTTGATTTAGATGACTAGCCCATTTGAAAGTCTTGGATATTGAATTGCAAGTAAACCCTCTTATGATTCCATTGCCCAATGGATTTGTGTATTCTTTGAATTATCTCCCCATTGCCAAAAATCCTTCTTCATTCACTCCTTTACCTCACATTGAACCCTTATTTCATGTTTCCCAACCAAACAAACAAACAAAAAATAAAACAACAACCCTTGTG